>PVKE010031882.1:0-18792 GCA_004027555.1 Craseonycteris thonglongyai
CCCCAGTGAGAATCGAACTGGGGGAGCTCCCAGTTCAGCATATGGGTCCACACGGGCTGGGGCTGGGATTCGATCCTCGGTCCCCAGGGCTGCAAAGTGAGCGCTTAACCCACAGAATCATCCCAGCTTCCCTAATTATTCCATTCTTAGTGATTGCTTTAAAACTATTTTGTAATACAGAGTTTTAAAAACACACAAAATGTGGCAGAATGGTACAATAAACCCCTATATACTCAATGTCCAGTTTTAACTATGATCAATTTATGGCCAATTTTATTTCATTTATACCCCATCTTTTTCCTCCATTCCTGACCTATTCTGAAGCAAATCTCAGATGTAATATAATTTCGTTCATAAATATTTTGGTTTGTGTCTCTAATTAAAGAAATGACTTTAACTACTATACTATTATCATACCTAAAGTTAGTATTTTTAATGTCATCTAATATCCAGCCAGAGTTCAAATATCTAATCATCTTATGAAATTGTGAATTTTCATTTTTATAGTTTGAATCAAAATCCAAATAAGAAACATACATTGCAATTGATACACCTTCTAAGTCCATTTTTTGGTAAATTTTCTTGTTTCACCCTTGTAATTTATTTCTTGACTAACCTATTTCTTAATCTAAGAAATTCTTCTGTTATGCAAATAATCACCGCCTACTTTAATGTTTTTTAAACTTTGGTTTGTTTTATAATTAGTCTTTCAATGTTTTAGTTGTATTCCAATAATATTTTGATAAAGTCATAATGTGGTTATATAGGATTATCTCACAGTATCCATGGTATATTTTTGCTTTTGACAATTTGTCTCAAGGTCATTAATTCTATGGTTTAGACTGCTGTTTGGATAGCAAGACAGGTGTACATCACTTACAGTTGTTTGGAGATCTGTTCTGTTAGTGAAGATATTCAATCTTCCTTCGTTTTCCAATATTTTATCAATATTTTGGGTCATAACATTTTTTACATCTATTACTTGACTCAGTGTGGATAGTGAGCTGGTATCTTGACTTTTATTGTATTCCATCTATATGGAAGTGAAATATAATACAAATTTTATTTTCTATAAATGAAATCTATTATAAATTATACAAATTAGAATACAAGTGTCTCACTTATATTTCAGCACAAATAAATGAACTAAGCCTCAAATTGTCCTACCTTAATCTTGCAAAAAAAGAGGATTGGTGGGAGAGGGATATATCAATTTAATCAATCAGCAGTATCTTTTTAAAATTTAAATAGTTTATTTTGACTTCTTTTTTTTTTAAAGAGCAGTGTTATGTTCACAGTAAAATTGAGTGGAAAACACAGACTTCCCACATGCCCCTATCCCCTGCACATGCAGTCTGCCCCACATCAACTTCCCATACTACAGTGGTACATTCATTACAATGGATGACCCTGCATTGACACATCATTACCCAAAGCCCATAGTTTACATGGGTTTGTACAAATATATAATAACATGTATTCACCATTATAGTATCATGCAGAACAGATTAACTGCCCTTAAAATCCTCTGTGCTCCACTTATTCATGCCTCCCTTTGCCCTAAGCCCTGGAAACAATTGGTCTTTTTACTGTCTATAGTTTTACCGTTTCCAGAATGTCATATAGTTGGAATCATACAGTATGTAGCCTTTTCAGATGGGCTTTTTTCACTTAGCGATATGCATTTGAGGTTCCTCCATGTCTTTTCATTGCTTGGTAGCTCATTTCTTTTTACTGCTGAATTACAGTCCATTGTTTGGATGTACCACAGCGTATTTATTTATTCACCTGTGAAAAGACATCTTGGCTGCTTCCAAGTTTTGGCAATTATGAATAAAACTGCTACAACATCTGTATATAGGATTTTGTATAGTGAAAGTTTCCAGCCCCTTTGGGTAAATATCAAAGAGTGTGATTGATGGATTGAGTGTATAGTGAGAGTATGTTTAGTTTTGTAAGAAACTGCCAAACTGTATTCCAATATTGGCTGTACCATTTTGCATTACCACCATCTATTGCTCCATATCTTTGTTAGTTGTTGGTATTGTCAGTTTTTTGAATTTTGGCCATTCTGATAGGTATCTCATTGTTGCTTTAATTTGCAGTTCCCTAGTGACATAATTGGAAATAAAGTCTTTGCAGAAATAATCAACTTAAGATGAATGGTTAATCTTTGATTTTTTTTTCTTTTTCTCTCCTTTTTAAAATACTTCATCTTAAATTTTTTTTTTTTTTTTAAGATTTACTTTATTGTTTGAGAGGTGAGAAAGTGAGGGGAAGAAAGAGAGGGAGAGAGAAGGGGGAGAGACCAGAGCAGTCTTCATAGTTCTACATCATTAGTTGTGACATAGTTTTCATTCCACACAGGTAGATGTGGGGCCACACAGGATGGGAACTGAACCAGGGGCCTCTCTCATGGGAGGTGAGAACCTTCACTGCAGCAGTTCAACATATGGGTTTGCATGGGCTGGGGCTGGGATTCAATCCCTGGACCTCACAATTGCAAGGCAAGCACTCAACCTGCTGAGCTATCCCAGCCTCCCCAGCTTCATCTTTTTTAATCTAAGAGACTCATTTAAGTTTTAAGATAATGTATACATAGTCCATAATGGGATTTGAGATACACACACACACACACACACACACACACACACACACACACACACACACACAGATTTAAATCTATATGTGTATATGTTTTTGAACTGTGTATATACAGTGTTCCCTCGCCACTTCGCGCTTCATGTTTTGCGGCTTCAGTGCTTCGCGGGTTTCCCCAAAATATTCATCAAAAAATAAAAATGAAAAAATACAACCATGTCGGCAGCCACATGGCGGAAAGGAGCGTTGTTTCATGTGGATGCGCGAGAGAGAAGGATCCCTGCATGTCAAACAAAGAGATGCGCTGACTCAGAGTCCCTCCCACGGGCTCTCATAAAGGCGCCTGATTGGTTTCCGGGGCGACATCGACCAATGAGAAAATTCCTAGGGGCCAATCCTACTTCGCGGTTTTTCAGCTTTCGCGGAAGGTTCTGGTCCCCATTAACCGCGAAAAACGAGGGATCACTGTATATGTTGAACTGTGGTGCAACTGGCGGTTACCAGTTGTACCACAGTTCAGCATGTGGGTTTGCACGGCCAGAGCCAGAATTTTTTTTTTTTTTTAAAGATTTATTTTATTGATTTTTGACAGAGAGAAACAGAGACAGAGAGAGACAGAGAGAAGGGGGAGGGCCCAGAGCAGTCTCCATAGTTGACATTAGTTTTTCCATATAGTTTCACTCCACAGGTGGGCACAGGGCTGCACAGGGCAGGAACTGGGCCGGGAGCCTCCCACATAGGTCCCGGCAAGAACTGAACTGGGGGCACACCCCAGTTCAGCATGTGGGTCCACATGGGCTGGGGCCGGGATTCAATCCTCAGTCCTCGGGGCTTCAAAGCAAGCGCTTTACCTGCTGAGCCATCCCAGCTTTCCCCAGAGCCAGAATTTGATCCCCAGACCTTGTGATTGCAAGGTAAATGCTCAACCTGTTAAGCTATCCTGGCACCCCTTGCTAAAAATTTTGATTTCTAATGTTAACTGTATTACTCAAAGTAATGTATCTATATATCTATATCTACATAAACCAATTTCAGAATAGCAACACCAATGTTATGATTAACAATGTGACATGTGAAGATAAATATAGTAGTATTTATTTTTTTCATTAGGGTATAATCTCATTAAGAATATGAGGAGGACCCAAAACATCCAGAATTTATTTATAAAAAATTTTGTATTCTTTTATGTTTATTTTTTTATTTTTTTTAAAGATTGATTTTTTATTGTTTTTGACAGAGAGACAGAGAAAATGGGGAAGGTCTAGAGCAGTCCCCATAGGTGCACCTTATTGGTTTTCTACAGTTTCATGCCACAGGTGGGCATGGGGCTGCACAGGGCAGGAACCAGGCTGAAGGCCTCCCACACGGAGCTTGCCCTGGTGAGAACCAAACTGGGGAACATCCCAGTTCAGCATATGGGTTTGCATGGGCTGGGGCTGGAATTCGATCTTCAGACCTTGAGGCTGCAAGACAAGTGCTCAACCCTCTGAGCCATCCTGGCATCCCCTATTCTTGTATGTTTAAACTTCAGTCACCTTCAAAGTACTCTCCATTTGATGCAATACACCTACTGAGATGCTTTTTCCACCGCTCAAAACAGTTTTTGAAGTCACCGATTTTAATGCCTTTTGGTACTTCTGCTGTTTCTTTTCCTTCTTTTTTTTTTTTTAAAGATTTATTTTATTGATTTTTGACAGAGAGAAACAGAGACAGAGAGAAGGGGGAGGGCCCAGAGCAGTCTCCATAGTTGACATTAGTTTTCCATATAGTTTCACTCCACAGGCAGGCACAGGGCTGCACAGGGCAGGAACTGGGCCGGGAGCCTCCCACATAGGTCTCGGCAAGAACTGAACTGGGGGTACACCTCAGTTCAGCATGTAGGTCCGCATGGGCCGGGGCCAGGATTCGATCCTCAGTCCCCGGGGCTTCAAAGTGAGTGCTTTACCCGCTGAGCCATCCCAGCTTTCCCTTCTTCTGCTGTTTCTTATTCCACCTCTTCCATTTCAACAAAAACATTTCTCTTTGAGGACTTTTTTCATCTGGGGAAACAAAAATAAAAAGTCGCTTGGGGCAAGATCCGGTGAATCAGGAAGGTGGGGCATGACGGTCATGCTGTTTTTGGTCAAAAACTGCTGAATACCCATTTGCAGTGTGGGCAGGTGTGTTTTCATGGAGGAAGAACCAGTCATCTGTTTGCCACAACTCGGGACATTTCTTTCTTTCACAAATTGTGACGCAACCTTCTCAAAACTTCCAGATAAAAACTTTGGTTGACCACTTGACACAGAGGAACAAATTTTAAGTGCATAATCCCTCACACATCAAAGAAAGATAATTCTGGTTTTCTTTGGATCCCTCCTCCTATGCAACCAAATTATTGTTTTTCTTTATTTTTTTATTGTTAAACTTATTGGGGTGACATTGGTTGGAAAAAGTTACATAGGATCCAGGTGTACTATTCTACATTGTGTATTGCAAAATTATTGTTTTAAAGTCATTTGAAATAAATTTTCACTGTTTTAAAAAATATTTATTTGATGGTTTTGACAGAGACAGAGAGAAGGGGGAGGGCCCAGAGCAGTCTCCATAGTTGTCCATCATCAGTTTTTCAACATGGTTTTGTTCCACACAGGTGGGCGGGGGCCTTGAAGGGCAGAAACTGGGCTGGGGGCCTCCCGCATGGGAACCATGCCCCCTCGAGCAAGGGACTGAACCCGGGGAGGGGGTGAGAACCCACCTGGGTGCTTCCCACATAAGGTGAGGGAAGCACACCTCAGTTCAATATATAGGTCTGCGTGGGCTGGGGCCAGGATTCAATTCTCGGTCTCTGGGACTGCAAAGTGAGTGTTTAACCTGCTGAGCTGTCCCGGCTTCCCTTCATTGTTTTTTTTTTTAAGTCGTCATTAACTCAAAATACATTTTGGGTTCTGTTTTTTTCTTTTAGTTTTAGGGATTAATTTTTAAAGTTAAAAAATTATTATGGTAAAAGACACATAACATAAAATTTACAATTTGATTTTTAACTGTATAGTTCAGTGGCATTAAGTATATACAAATTATTGTGCAACTAGCACCACCATCCATTTCCAGAACTGTTTTCACCTCCCCATTAAATGACTCTTCTTCCTTCCTTCCCATCACACTCTGGCAACCATTCTTTCTGTCTCTATAAATTTGACTACTTTAGGTACTTTATATAAGTAGAATTGCATAATATTTGTTCCTTTGTGACTGCCTTATTTCTCTTAGCAAGGACTATGTTTTAGATATTTAGTTGAATAGTACTTTAAAATTACGTAAAATATATGCATGGTTCCCAAGTCAAATTTGTAAAACAAGTTTCACTCAGAAAGGTCTAGTTCCTACTCCTGTTCCCTCATCCCTACATAGGCAACCATTGGAATGTTTTTGGTTTATCTTTTTCTTGCACCTCTCCACCCCTCCCTTTTTTTCTTTCTGAGAGCAAACAAATACATATATGTATTCCTTCTTTCTTAAATGATTCCATAAACTTTCTCTAGCTTGCTTTATTCACTTATCAATATATCATGGATATTATTACTTACTATATAGAGATATATGAGGTCTGACAATAAAGGTTGTGAACTTGCTACCATGTGCTTATGTTGGCAGCACTGTACAAACAACTTGGTGAGCTTTCATAAACTTGGTATATCAGTGTCTCACTTGATGTTCGTGTCTACGTGTGGTGGTGTCTTGCTGAGTAGTGCTCATTGTTGTTGCATGTTTTTGTGTGCTGCGGTGAAATGTTGGAGCTTGAATTAGAGCAAAAAACAAATATTAAATTTCTTGTTAAACCTGGCAAAGGTGCAAGTGAAATCAGGGACATGTTAGTGCAAGTTGATGGGGATAATGCCATGAAGAAAACGGCAGTGTACAAATGGATTCAACATTTTTCTGAGGGAAGAGAAAGCATCACTGATGAAGAGAAGTCAGGGAGGCCAGTAATGAGCAGATCTGATGAAAACATTGCCAATATTTGTCGAATTGTGTGTAACAATGTTGGGCTGACTGTGAGAAGCATAGCAGACCAAGTAAACATAGATCAAGAAACAGTTAGGAAAATCTTTAATGAAAATCTAGGCATGAGAAAGGTGTGTCCAAAAATGGCTCCAAAGGAGCTCACCGATGAACAAAAGCCAAGGAGAATTGAAGTTTGCCATGACCTTCTGAAGAGGCAAGGCGATGTTTTGTGCCATGTTATCACTGGTGATGAAACACAGATGTACCAATATGACCCCAAAACAAAGTGCCAAAGTGCACAATGGAAGTCAACCAATTCTCTACAACCAAAAAGTTCTGTCAGTCCAAATCAAGAGTTAGAATGATGTTGCTAACCCTTTTTGCTATCAGAGGGGATTGTTCATTATGAATTTGTACCAAATAGACAGTCAACAAAGATGACTATCTGGAAGTGCTAAAAAGACTGCATGAAAAAGTTAGACAAAACAACCTAAACTTTTTGCCAACAACTCATGGCTCTTGATTCACAACAATGCACCAGTTCACATGGCACTGTCCATGAGGGAGTTTTTAGCCAGTAAACAAATAACTATATTGGAACACCCTCCCTATTCACCTGATCTGGCCCCAGTGATTTTTCCCTTTACCGGAAGATAAAGGAAATACTGAAAGGAAGACATTTCGATGACATTCAGGACACCATGGGTAATACAATCATGGCTCTGATGGCCATTCCAGAAAAAGAGTTCCAAAAATTGTTTTGAAGAGTAGACTAGGTGCTGGTGTCAGTGCATAGTTTCTCAAGGGGAGTACTTTGAAGGTGACCGTAGTGATATTCAGCAATGAGGTATGTAGCACGTTTTCCAGGATGAGTTTTCGAACTTAATTGTTAGACCTCATAAATTCTCAGTTCTCACTTATCTTTACAGCTCTTAACTTTTAATTCCTAATTGAATCATCAGTTGTAATACTAACAATGTTTAGGAATAAAGTTGGAGGTTACATACCATATACTTTCCTAATATTTGTTGAAAATCTGCAGCAACTGCATTTGAAGGAGGAAAATGTTCTTGTGACATCAAAGGATTTCTCAGAAAAGTATCACTAACCTGGGGAAATGAATGAAACGATTTAAGCTACGTAGATAATTTCAATTGGGGAATTGCAGAGTGAGTGCATATTTGAAGCAGTCTAGCAGAAACCTGAAATAAAAGACACCTGAACATTTCTAGATTTTTGGTGGTAGAGTGTCCTTTCTATTTAAAGAGGTGGTATTCATAAACACTGCTTGCCCAGTCTTCTCCACTGCTGTAGTACAGATGACCTCATACCATGTGACTGCCGGTGCTACCTTAATTCTTTAGCATTTTTGGAAGACTCGCAGGGAAGAGCAGATGTTTATCTCTGGCAGATAAGGAAAGATGGGAGTCCATGGTATTTTCTAAATAAGCACTTATACTCCCCTCCTGCCCCTATGCTGAAATTCAACGATAACAAAGCAATCCCACTAAATGTCATGATACTGTTTCAAACCCTATATGGTTGGTATAGGATATTTCAAAGTGTTAAGAAGGAATTATGAAAACTGTTTGTACTTAATGTTGTAGTCCCCAGAACTGGGTGGTAAAATTGAGATGTTTGGTCATAATGGCAGAGAGAAAAAAAATTACAGTCAATTTAGAAGGCTAATAATGTTTAGCATCTATACTCTAATAATTGCCTAGGCATAACTGTAGAGTGACAATATTAGGCCTTATCATCCTTGATTCTATGAGGGGGGACCCCCCCACAATAACTGGAATTTATGAGTATTTATAAAAACTGTGTATTTTTTCTTATGTGTTTAAACTTCAGTCACCTTCAAAGTACTCTCTGTTTGATGCAGTACTCCTATTGGAATGCTTTTTCCACTGCTCACTTTTTGAACTCATTGATTTTTTTTTAATTGTCAATTTTATTGGAGTGACATTGGTTGGTAACAATTACATAGTTTCCACGTGTACAACTCTATATCACATCATCTATGTATTGCATTACATGCTCACTACCCAGAATCAGCTCTCCTTCCATCACCATATATCTGGTGCCCACTCCCACCTCCTCCCTTACCCTCAAACTATGAGGGTAACCACCAAACTATTGAGTGTGTCCATGAGTTTTTGTTTCTTTGTTACTTTCAGTTGTATAATCCACCTATAAGTGAGGTCATATGTTTCTTGATTCTTTCAGTCTGACTTATTTCACTTAATAAGATGATTTCAGGGTCCACCCATGTTGTCACAAATGAATGTATTTCATCTTTTCTCATTGCTGGAACTCATCAATTTTGATGCCTTTCAGTACTTCTGCCTTTTTTTGTTTCACCAATGGCAAAACGTTTCCCTTTGAGGACTTTTTTTTTCATTCAGAGAAACAAACAAATAAAAAGTCACTCAGGGTGAGAGCAGGTGTATAGGGGGCGTGGGGCACGCATCTCATGCTGTTTTTAGTCAAAAACTGATGAACACTCAGCATGGTGTGGGCAGGTGTGTTGTCACACTGCACACTGTTTCTGTAAATCACCCATCATGACATGGGCAGACATGTGGGAAGAGTCTCCAAAAAAATTAACTGAAGCTGAAGGCAGCCTCTCACAACAATGCCAACTGGTCCACTGATGGGTTCATAGAACACTCACCTAGTGGAGGAAGCCTGTACTACAAGTGGCCGACCCTCCAGAAGATAATTCCAGTATTTTTTGGGTCCCCCCACCTTGTATATATGGTTACAGTTTGAACTGCATTCAAAGAAGATGGTACACTAAACAAATGAAATATATGCATGATTCATGAATACAACTGGAGAATAAACATTAGTAATTATTAAAGTAGTATACGAAATTACTTACATTTTTAAGAAATGCAGATGGTGTTATAGTATCCACGGCATTGTCTGAGGCACATAGGTAAGTGATCCCATCAATAAAGAGACTATGATAGATAAAGCTTTAAAAAGAATGTATTCATTTACATGATAATATTGAAGATATTAAGTACCCATTGCAGAAAATTTAATTTTCTTATTAACAGTATAAAGGCTATATAGCTAACTTTTTATAATCAGAATAGTTAAATACCTTTTATATATTTGAAAAAGTAAATTGTGTTAAATTAAAACCTATTTAAAATAAGTTATGTAAAAACAAATTACAATAAAGAGAAATCTCTATGTATTGTATATACATATATGTATATATTTGAAATGGCTTTGATAGAAGTCACTCACATTCCAAGACTGAATCAAGATTCTGATCAAATAGAAAATGCTAGATACACTGATTTTTAAAAAAGATTTATTTTATTTTTGACAGAGTCAGAGAGAGACAGAGACAGACAGAGAGAAGGAGGAGGGCCCAGAGCAGTCTCCAGAGTTGTGCATCATCAGTTTTGGACATGGTTTCATTCCACAAAGGTGTGTGTGTGTGGGAGGGCGCACAGTGCAGAAACTGAGCTGGGGCCTCTTGCATGGGAGGCACTCCCCCGTGAGCCAGGGACTAAATTGAGAAGGGGGTGGTGGTGGCGAGAACTGAACTGAGAGCCTCCTATGTGGGAAGCACACCCCAGTTCAGCATATGGGTCTGCATGGCCCAGGGCCAGGATTCTATACTCAGTCCCCGGGGCTGCAAAGTGAGCGCTTAACCTGCTGAGCCATCCCAGCTTCCCCTAAAGGTATTTTCTAGTAGAAGTCCTCCCTTATTAATGAAATAATTGAATTGTACCAAAAGAGGATGGAGAATTACAAGAACCTTGTAGATTCACCATTCAGTTAAAATGACAACTAATGTCCCCTGTATACCTTTCCTCATTTCATTCTCCCTCCCCTTTGTAGAGGTAAGAACTATCTTGAATTTGGTGTTTATCACTCCCATGCATGATTTTATACTTTTACATATGGCAGTACTCATTTCTTTTTATTTATTTATTTTTTAGTTAAAAAAACATTTTTAGTAGTTCTCATTTCTGAGGGTTCACTTAAGAGTATATGTGGGGATGCTGGGATGGCTCAGTGCGTTAAGTGATCACTTTGCAGCTGCAGGGACTGCGGACCTATATGCAGAACTGGGGCATGGTTCCCTTATGGGAGGCCCTCAGTTTGGTTTCTTCCCCAAGTGTGCTTCCCATGTGGGAGGCCTCCGCCCTGGTTCCCGCCCTGCATGGCCCCACCACTACCTGTGTGGAATAAAACAATGTTGAAAACTGATAATGTCCTGCTGTGGAGACTGCTCTGGGCCCTCCCCCTTCTCTCTGTCTCTCTGTGTCCCCCCCTCTCTCTGTCAAACAATAAAAATAAATCTTAAAAAAAAGAGTATATGCAACTAATATATATTTTTTTCCGCATGTCATTATCATTGGAATTATTAGCTAGTAATTGTTGAAATATGGAGTTTTATTAGAATATACCTTACCTTCCCATTTGAATTATGGTCTTCTTTTCAGCTCTAAGAAGCACTAGTCTAAGTACTGTTGCTGCTGTTTCCTAAAAATAAATTGTCAGCATTTACTTCGTAGAAGATTGTAGTGTTTTTCGTTATTCCTCTCCTAAATTTACCTATGCTCTGATTAGCTTATTAAGGGACAACTGTTTACTAGAAGAACTAATGGGTGGTTACGCATAATTCATGGTAAGAGGCAAGTTATAAAATATTCATATGAATATAAATATTAAAATATCAAAATTACATAAATATACATACACTGTGTGTGTGTATGTATGTATGTATGTGTGTATATATATATATATATATATATATTGCATGAGATAATCAGTCTTAATTTTATAGTTACATTTTATATATGGCTTCAAGATTAGGAAGTACTATCTAATCAAATATCTTTTCAGTGACCACTAGTCACTGAACCTGTAAGTAAAATGTTGATGGATTTAAAGTATTCAGCTCTTACTCTTTGAATACCATAAATCTTTTTTTAAGATAAAAATTTTTATTCGTTATTATTTACTGATATCTTTCTATAAAACAAATAGTTGCTAAGATTTTTTACAGAGCTCATTCTTTGGTTAGAATTTGCAAGGAGTTACAATTGTCCAGAATACCTCAAATACCGTTAACTCTATGGATCCCAGTAATTTGCTTTAGCAGTGTGAAAGAAACCTGAAAGTTATCTAAGAAGCCTTGAATAGCCAGCCACACTCCTAATTAACTTTTCCATTTTCACAAAATGATACTTGAAATAAAAACTTTTTGGGAGATAAAGCTAATTATTAACGATAGAGAGTAAAACTTGAAATTCTTGGTATTGCATGGAAAATTCAGGTAGTATTCTCTACAAAAGTTTTCGCTAAGAAACATAAAAATTAAGAGAATACATAAACTTTCAGATACTCTGTTATCATCACTGGAACATATTCCCCTAGCTTTCCCCAAGTGTCTCTTTTAGAGTATATAAACAGTGAAATCATAACAACATTTGAAATAAAGAAAATGGCAATATGAGGCAGTAAAATGAGTGACAAACTGAGCTCTAGTTCTGTTTTTGGAATTAAAGTGCTGCACAACTTCAGAAAGATCTTATCTGGGTCTGTTTCTTTGTGTGAAGAACGAAGGAACTGGACAAGATAATCTATTCAATCCTGTCCCGCTATAGGACCTTATAATAGCAACTGACTTGATTTCATGATTAAGCTTTGGTAGGTGTACTAATATTTTTCTAATGAACATAAAATATTTGTGACATTAATATTTACCTTGAGGAAAAAAAACCTAAGAGAACTCTGTCCCTTGAAGTACCTACCCTGTCATCCCTTTTCTTCTTCCTGGTTGGCTTTCTACACAATAGTCATTCTAAACCTTTAATTCTTTCCTCCAATTGTATAATGCTCCACCCCCTTCTATTTTCTTACCTTCCTGCATGCTTCATAAGAGAGGCCGCTGGGCTTATGAACTCCTTCAACTTTCTCCCTAAATTGATTAAATGTTTATTGAGAACCTACTACATAAAAACAGAGATGAAGACAGTCTCTGTCCTGAAGGAGTCTGACAAAGAGAGACACAGAAGTAAAAGAAGATCCTGATTCAGCCTGGTAAGTAGTTTGGTAAAGGGATGTTAAGCCTGGGCATAGAGAAGCCTTCAAGGAGGAATTGAGAAAAGTCTCAAAGTGCAGACGAGGTTATACTGCAAAGAAGTGGAGACACGTGGGTTCCAGGGAGAAAAGGAAGAGGAGATACAAAGGGAGACCTGAGTGAGACTGGGGAACAGCATGAAGTTCAGGATAGCTGGAAGAGAAGACAATAATGGAAAAAACCTAGGGAGGGCCTTGAATACTATGGGCTTTATTCTGAATGTAATCAGGTGCCACCAAATGATTTTAAGCAGGAGGGTGACATGACATTTGCTTTTAGGAGTAATTACTTGAGTGGCAGTATGGATGCTTTTTTTTTTTTTTTAAGATTTATTTTATTGTTTTTGACAGAGACAGAGAGAGACAGAGGCAAAGAGAGACAGAGAGAAGGGGGAGGGCCCAAAGCAGTCTCCATATTTGTACGTCATCAGTTTTTCAACATGGTTTTGTTCCACGTAGTTGGGGGGAGGGGGGCTGTGGGAACTTGGCTGGGGCCTCCCACATGGGAGGCATGCCCGCTGGGGCAAGAACTGAACTGGGGGCCTCCCGCATGGGAAGCACACCCCAGTTCAGCATATGGGTCCGCATGGGCTGGGGCCAGGATTCAATCCTTGGTCCCCAGGGCTGCAAATCGAGCGCTTAACCTGCTGAGCCTTCCTGGCTTCCCCTGGATGCTGGTTTTGAGAGGGACAAGGCTGAAGTCTGGGAGATTGGTTGGTTAGGAGGCGTTTTCAATAACCCTGGTGACAAGTAATGAGGGCCTAGATGATGAGATGGCTCAGAAACAAGGAGATGGATTCAAGACATACGAGGAAATAGAACAAAACTTGGTGACAAAGAACAAATATGAAGGTGAAGAGGAGGGAAAAATTGAAGGTGATTCCTAGTTTCCAGCTTGAATGGTTCAGTGGAACTACTCAGCAAGACTAGAAATACACGAGGACAAATAAGGACAGAATTAATTTAGTTCTGGACATGATAAGTTAGGCAATCTAACTGTGGAGAGAGATTAGTTTTGAAGTGGATTTGGCAGATGAAAGTAAAGGTGTCCATGGGTATGAACAAATGTGTCAAGTTAAAAGAGGATTGAAGTTTAGAACCCTGAGAAACACAGCATGGAAGGGACTGGCAAAGAGGAGAGCCCCCAAAGTATACCAACGTCTGTATCTCTATATCCACACCCCTATTTTCCCCAAGAGAAAGAGGGTATTCTTTAAATACAAGTCTCACATGGCCACTGCCACATTGGATTCCATTCCTTTGTGCTACTTCATTTCTTGTTCACCAACAGAACCCTTCTCTATCTCCAACCTCTTCTCCTTCCCATTAGCCTATATACATGCGAAAGCTTTCCCTGTTTTAAAAAATGAGGCCCCTTCCTGGACCATGCTTCTTCTAGCTTTCACCATATCTCATTCCCTTTCTAAGTTCTTGAAACAACAGTTTAACTTCACTCTCCCTACTTCATCATCTCTTATGCACCTGGACTAAAGCAATCTGGCTTCTGTTTCTACCACTTCTTCCAAGGTCACTAATTGCCTGTTAACTGTCGGGTCCAATGAACATATTTCAGATCTTGCTCAACTTCTTTGGGGCATGAAACATGCTTATAACTTTCTTCTTTTGGCTTTCAGTACACCACTGCTCTTAGTTGGCGACCCCATCTCTATTCTGTTCTTAAACAATGTTGTAACTTTTGGTCCTCTTTTCACTCTTTATAATTTTCTTGGGCAATCTTACTTCTACTATCATCAACTGGTAAGCTATGACCCTCTGAATGCTATCTCCTGAACATTTTTTATCACTTTAAAGCTTTTGGGAATAGGTGGAGGAATAAATACACAAAAAGATTGGCCACCTCCAACACAGGTAACAAAATTCCACCTGTCCCAAATAACTCTCTTCCCTTGCATTCCCTCTGATTCCCTCCCCCACAATCCTGCTCTTCCATGTAGTTTCTATCTTGTTTAATGGCACCTTATATATATATAAAAAGGACAAATCATGATATTGTATACTTTAAATTTTCACAATGTTATTAAGAATCATCCTAAGCATGACACTGTCCCTAATCCCACATATTTAATGGGTCACTAGCTCCTGAGGATTAGTTTGAGAAAGTTTCTTTTAGGACTTGACCCCTCCTTTCAATCTGCACTGTCATTGCCTTAGCTCAGGCCCTTGTATCTTCTACATAAACTGGAGCAGTATCATCCTAACTGGTTCTCTCCCTTCCAATCCACCTTCTAGATTTTAACCAGATCAAATGTGCAGTAGGTGAATGAGATCATGCTATTTCTCTATTTATATTTAATTGCTTCATAGCTTCTCTAGGATAAGAAAACAAATTGAATATAGGACTCTTTATTAAAACTATCCTCTGCCCACTTCTCATGTTTAGGCTCTACATGCTACGACTCTGTGATTGAGATTCTTGACGTTCCCCCAATAGAGTGTGCTGTTTCTTCTGCATGGAGTCCCCATTCCCCTTTCCGTGCCTGGATAAGCCTAACTCTTGTAAGGCTTCTAAGCCAAGCACCCTAACATCACCTCCTCTGTGGTCACCACCAAGCAGCCACTCATCCGGAATGCTACAGGAATAATCTCGACCTACCTGTATTAAACTACTTTTTACACTGTAGGGGACTATATATATATATCCCTTAACATAATAAAGGGACAAGCTCATCAAGCTACAACTTCAGGTGCCCTCTTCCCTTCATTGCTGCATTCTTCACACCTTTACCCAGTGATCATGCAACTAACACATGCTCAGGAAGTGTGTGTTTAACTCCCAGTCATTTCCGCAAGGAAGAAAAAGTCTTTAAGGCTCCTCAGGAATTGGACATGGCTGCTGGCCACCACCAAATGGATTGCGTGCAGCACCAATCCTAACCCCTAGGTGGCACACGTGGCACTCTGTTTCCAGAGAAGGCGTGGCTTCCGCCGGGGATTCACAGGCTCAGTGGCGGCGCGGGGCCAGGCCTTCTCGAGGGGCCAGGACCTCTCGTCCCAACTCACTGCCGGTTCAGGACCTCACCGCAGCGGGCGGCCGGCGCCACCCTCGAAGAGCAGAACGCACGTGGGCGGGTGTGCAGACTCAGGCGTACCTGATAGGAGCCACCGGTCAAGGCCAGATCCGCTAGGACCGTTCGGCCATTAGCAATGCAGCTGTAGGTGATCGTCATAGTAGACGGGCCAGCGAAGGAAAAAAGGTTCCTGCTGAGCCTAACCGTCCGCGACAGCCTCGGGGCGGTGACTGGGGGCGGGGCTCCGGGGAGGGCGGTGCCTGCGCAGGCGCCACGAGCGATTGATTGGCAGGGAGGGAGGCGGGGTCATTTGCCTGGGAGTCTGTGGTGAGAGGGGTGGTTGGGTCTCTAAAAATAGCTTTGGGTGAGTGAAGGCTTTCTTCCTGGTTATCCCTTAAAATTATTTAACAGTGTACTTCACAGTGCTTACCTACATACAATTAATTCACAGTTCTCCACATGTAAAATAGATATTGATTTAAAATAAAATTCATTGATTGACTCAACAAGCATTTGTTGAACTCTCACAATGCAGTAAATGCCTTAGATTAATGGGCATGCAAAGTTGAAGGCCCCAGACCCTCACGTTGAGGAGTCCATATTCTAGTAATGTTTACAGAGGCACATGCAGATAAATGCCAAGCATGTGCTGTGATGGAAAGATGAGCTAAGTTTTGGAAGCTGGAGTGGAGGCAGCTAATCCTGGGAGAGGGAGCAAAGCGTTCAGTCACTGTCTGATTTAGAGGATGGGTTGGAATTCTATAAATGGGAGGGAAAGATAGGACAGTCACTAAGCAAACCGAAGAGCACTTAAAGGCTTGAAGGAAGGCAGGTGGGTTTAGGGAATAGATGTGAGTCTGGCAGAGGAAAGGTGTGTGGTAGAGTGGGCAGGAGATGAGAATGGTAGGAGTGGTAGAATAGCTTTTGTTACCCTAGACCTTGAGTTTCTTGACAAGAATTTTTAAACGTATAAGCTTAAAATAAGCTTATGTATTTTCATTAGCAAGGTGTTGTGGAAGAGTGGAAAGAAGTCAGACAAACTTTATTTAGATGTAGACATTACTATTTATTCTGTGCCTTTAATGTAGCTTAACCTTTCTGAGACTCAGCTTTTTAATCTATAGAATTCGGATAGTTGTCAAATTTAAATTAAGTAAATTATGCAAAATACTTAGCATACAGTAGACCTGTGATTGCAATCCTTATTGTGATAAATACATTAATGAAAATTACTTTCTTGCTCCCAATGCTATAACTTTAAAGGAAAAACAATCATTGTCCTTCTGGGGTGCCTGGCAGGAGGTGAAGGCAGGTAGTTAATTGAGTTTATATTAACCCAGTGCAGTCAAACGGGATTTGACAAGCAAGCAGCAAAACTGGTCCGGACTGTAGCTCTTGAGAAAAATGCCTTGTTGACTCATGTATCCTTCCATATAAAGGAAATTTTGAATAATTGTGTCTTATCAGCTGACATAATGCCTGTGTTACAGGTGGGTGACTGAATTAAAAGCTCTGGTTACATGATTTATATGTGGGAAAATGAAATATGTTAATTCTGAGGTAATGTGTTGGTACATTCTTACTTACAGTAAAAATAAGTTGAGTAAACTTGGCCACATCACAGTGTCCCTTCTGTTTAGTAAATAGGGGCTCTGAAAGACACCAGACAGTGATGTCATGAGCTGTAGTAGTGACAAACTTTTGATAGTTGGCGAGGTATATATGGGACCTCACTTATCTAAGTTTCATCTTGTCATTAAAACAGTCCTGTTCAGTGGGTTCACTGTGCACAATCCACAAATTCAGGCCAACAGCAATGTAAAATGTCATTTATAGCACAGCTCTCTCCTTAAGCCCCATTTTACATGGCATCTGAGGAGTAGTCTAGTCATGTCCAGTGTCCTCAGTTAACTCAGTAATTGCCTCTTCTCTCTACATCAAGCTTGTCTAGCCCGAGGCCCGTGGGCCGCACCCAGCCCAGGACGGCTCTGAATGCGGGCCAACACAAATTCGTAACGTTTCTTAAAACATTATGAGATATTTTTGCGATTTTTTTTTAAGCTCATCAGCTTTTGTTAGTGTTAGTGTATTTTATGTGTGGCCCAAGACAATGATTATTCTTCCATTGTGGCTCAGGAAAGCCAAAAGGTTGGACAGCCCTGCTCTGTATGGAGTGGCATCGGTGTGTGGGGAACTTGGTGGAGGGGGACATCATCTGAGTTGTGACTTTGATTTCTCTATAAGGTGGCACCTGCTGCTAATGTTTGTTTTTTTACCTGGCTCTGGTCATTAGCTCACATACCCTACTTGGAACCTCAAAGCTGCTTCAGGTGCTCTGTTTCTCTCAGCCACTTTTGCGGCCCTCGTGGGGGTGAGGAAAACTTTCTGCTGCTCTCTCAAGTCATTCTGAGGTGTTGAGAGCCATGAAGTGACATGCTGTCTTCCCTCCTGTTGGGCTGTCACTCTGTTGTCATGTGGGGAGCAGCTTGTAGAAGCAAGCTTGGGTCACCAGTTTACTGAGAGTCTTCTCATCACCTCAGTCCATCACTCCTCATCTCCCACTGGGGACTCTGACTCATTGGATTGCTTACTTTGGACTCTGCCCTCCTTCAATTTATGGAAACTTCGGCAAGCTTAGTTGGGAACCTCCTAGCACCCCAAGCATTCTTCTCAGTTTATGGCATTAATGTTAGCTCCTGCTGTCCCAAATCTTTTCTTTCCATATAGGCCCCCTTTAGGGATTTCCCAAAACCTATGTTGAAACATTCAGAGATTAGAATCTTTTTCTTCTTTTCATGTTTTTCCTTCTCTGTCCCTCCTCAGCCTCCTCCATTCTGTTCTCTATTTTTATGCAAAAGGAATACCGTATTTTCCGGCGTATAAGATGACCGGGCGTATAAGACGACCCCCTAATTTTACAGTTAAAACATAGGTTTAGGCCTATATTCGCTGTATAAGACTACCCCCCACTTCCGAGGCAACACCAGTTCTTTTTTTAATTAAATTTTTAATGAATGACATTTTTCGAACATACCGTAATATACCGTACATTGATACGATA
>PVKE010031883.1:0-18793 GCA_004027555.1 Craseonycteris thonglongyai
CACGGGCCGGGGCCGGGATTCGATCCCTGGTCCCCGGCGCTGCAAAGTGAGCGTTTAACCCACTGAGCCATCCCGGCTTCCCCAACAATTTGTATTCTTGAATCATCTTTTGGCCTCTGCTGTACTGTCTGTTCCTAGTTTTCTTATCATCCTGGCTACTATTTCTCAGTCTTTTTTGTGTTTTCTTCTTATTCCTGCCCTTTAAGTATCTGTGTTCTTGAGGTTTGTCCTAGGGTCTTCTCTCTAGACCTCTTCTCACCCCTGTCTTAGACACACCCCTAATCCCTCTCCTCAGCTTAGCTTTTTATGATCTGTCCTACCTCAAATTTACAGTTTAATTTATCTCTTTCCTACCTAAAACGTACTTTTCTTTCTAGGTTCTGTATCTTAATTCACTATGTTTCTGCAAACAAAAACAAAAGTTTGCCCTTGATTGTCTTTTATTTCCCTATAGATGCTACTAAAATATCCTTAAATTTGCTCATTTTCCTTCATCTAGCTATCCTGGTTCAGGCCCCTGTTATTTTATACTTGGTCCATCAGAACAGTCCCCAAAAGCTCTCATTTAATCACTCTTATCCCTACGATCTCTGCCAGTGTGACTTTTCTAAAGATAACACTAATGCCACCCCATTGTAAAATGATTTAATAAAGTTACTATTGTACATAGGACAAATTCCAAATGTCTTAATATGACCTACATAATTCTTCATGATCTGGCCCCATTTTACCACTTCTATAATTTATACTCTAAACTGAATCATAATAAATGTGACTCATCTTTATCAAGCATATTTCTCTCCTAATGTCTTGGTAACTGACCTTGACCCCTGTCCTTGGCTGGGAATTTGACTTGAGCAGAACCAGCAATACTACTCAATGCCCTTGGACAAAGTGCTTGATTCAAGATGGGCACATAGCTCAAGACACACAGATCTGATTTATTCCCTGAGATTTTTTGTTGGAGGGCAATTCTACATGGTATTTCTCCATGTCTTGTGACACATTTTTTTCCTGGGCTATCTTCAAGAATACTTGCTAACGAACAGCCAGAAGCTGGGTCAAGAGAGCGTGTTTGTTTACTGAGTAGGATAATAAAGGTAATGTCTCCCTACAGGGCAAAGTTGAGACAGATTTGCTAGCAGTCCTTTATAAGATTGTTACCTAAGATCAGGGATCCTCGGCTGTGATACAAGCCAACTGCGTGTGTGACATCTGCCTGGGATGCTCCACATTGTCCCCATGACACTTGGGGACCACTGGGGAACTAATATGCTCGTGAAGCTCATGTTGCTATGCCATGAGAAATTGTCTCTGAGCCAGCACTCAGGAGTCTTCATCAGCACCCATGAAGTGGGCAGACTTAACTTACTAGCTCGTAAGATGGGTAACATCTCAAACCCTGCAAATTACTGACATTTTTGCAGGCTGGAGCAAATGGGAAAGAGTGCCTCTCTTTTCTCTCCAATGGCATAGCTATGGGGCTGTCAATTCAGGACAGCTGGTGTCTATTTTCTCAGTTGTGTGGAGAAAATAGTCTATAGAAGTAGAGAACAGATAACCTAACCCACAAAGACAAGCGAAAGGCAGAGAGAGGGATGCATGTTTTTCTGTCCCTGTATCTGGCTTGACATCCCTGATGCTAGCTAGCCAAGTCCACCCATAGTTGATTAATAAGCCAATAAATTCTATTTTTTTATTTGAGCTGTTAATAGTTGAAAACGGATTTCTGCCATTTGCCACTTGAAGATTTCTGACTAATATTTGACTAACTTTCATTTCCTTTAAATCTTCATGCTCTCTTGTATCATGCTACATTTACTACCTACTCTCCCCAGAAATACTGTTCAATCCCATTCACTTTTCTCTTCCTCGTCTGGCTCGTTGTTTTAGGTTTCACCTTAGATACCAATTCCTCTGGGAAGGGTCTACCACTCACTCACCACCAGCACCCCCTGTCTAGTTTGCATATCTTTTCTATGTCCCTCTATAGTATCCCATATTTTCATACATAGTACCTACCAGAGTGTATAGAAGCAACTAGTATAAACATGTCTATACTCTCCTTGACACACATGTTCTATGAAGGCGGACAGATCTTGTTTCTCTTATTTGTTGTTGCATCCCAAGCACTGATAGCTTCAATAAATATGTACTAAATGAATAGCTTACAGTCCCTGTCTATAAAGTGAGAGTCTTCCAAGACCTCTATACTGAGCTGCATGAGGAAAAAGCTCTCTGGCTGCTCTTGTGATGGCAGGAAATATGAATTTGGAACTGCCAGGGTTCATGATCCTCAGAACCTGGGGAAACCCAGTTGCCGTAGGAAAGAATAAAGCCAATGCAGAAGGAGGGACAGGATTGGGGTCTATGGGAAGGGGGGGAAAGTGAGAAAGGCACGGAAACACAGAGTCAAGAAAAATGGTATCCAAATCCTCAGGTTCTGATTTCCTTTTATTTTATTTGCCAATAAATTGTCTTCTTTTTCCCCCCTAAGCCAGTGGTCGGCAAACTGCGGCTCGCGAGCCGCAAGTCTGAGGTTCTTTTCCATCATGTACAACCTAAACAATACTAACTACAGCGTGTATGTGTGTATGTATATATATATATATGTGTGTGTGTGTGTATATATATAAATTTTAGAGGGCAGAACAACAGTAGGGTGAAAAGAAATGCTTTCATTGACTTTTAGTCTTATTGCCCTAATTGTAACAAGTTTTAATTAAAAAATGACATTTGGGAAGCCGGGATGGCTCAGTGGGTTAAGCACTCACTTTGCAGCCCCGGGGGCTGAGGATCGAATCCCGACCCTGGTCCGTGTGGACCCATATGCTGACCTGGGGAGTTCCCCCAGCTCAGTTCTCACCGAGGTGAGACCCCAGCCCAATTCCTGCCCTGTGCAGCCCCATGCCCACCTGTGGAGTGAAACTATGTGGAAAAACCAATGCTGTACAATTATGGAGACTGTTCGGGGCCCTCCCCCTCCTCTCTGTCTCTGTATCTCTCTCTCTCTCTCTCTCTCTGTTAAAACAATAAAAATAAATATTTTTTAAAAAAGAATGACATTCTTGTTTGCCAATCTCTTGATTGTCGTTTTTTCCTTGGATCTATCTTTAAGGCCTGGATAATCTGTCATAAAAGTTTAAGGATTATTGTAATGAACTTCAGAATATTCATATATCCTCATTCTTTAGTTTACACTAAGATCGGCAAACTTTTTTCTATAAAAGGGCCAGATAGTGAATTTTTTAGTCCTTGTGGGCCATAGAGACTCTTTTGAAACTCCTCACTCTGCTGTCACACTGTGAAAGTAGCCAGAGACACAACATAAAGGAATGAGCATGGCTGAGTTCCAATAAAACATGATTTACGTAAACAGAAATCATGCCATATTTGGACTGCAGGCTGCAGACACCTGTTCTGTATGACCCAAATTATTGCTGTAAAAACGATGATGTCAACAGAAAATAGAGCATTTTGAGATCCTCCGGTATCAAGGCTTACTCGTTCTTTCCTATAAACCTTTCTTTTTAAGTTGGCAAGCACCCAACATTATCTTCACTGCTGCATATGTGCACTATTTTAAGTAATTGGAAATGAAATACTTTTGTCCTTTAACATGTTGGCTGACCTTGTTCTCACCATTCCCTGAATGGTACTAATGGAGCTTGAAATTAAACGTCATTTCTGTTTATCTGCTAATGCATACACAGCATTCCCCATAAAGTACATGTCTTTTAAAGAACTGATTAATTGGAAAACATGGGTTTGGGCAAGATGAGATGATGTTTTTTTGGTCTAGTATGTTCTTTCTCTTTTTAAGACTTAAGGTATAGGAACAAATTGTCATAGCTGCCCATTAATACATTAACAATAATCAAATTTCTGATCTTAACTTTTGGGTTCTGTAGGTATCTGATCCTGTTAAGTTTATGCATCCTAGTAGAATTAGATGATTTTTTTTTTTTAATAAAGGCAATTTGTATTCCCTTAACCCTGATCAATTATCTTTTGTGGTGGTTTTAAAATTTGTCCACAAAATCTTTGATTGTCTTCCCTTCAAAGGGGTGGAGCGTAGTTTCCCTCCTTTCCCTTGAGCATGAGCTAGACTTAGTCACTGGCTTCTAACATATAAAACTAAAGAGAAATAATAGTGTGCGATTCAGTTAGGTCCTAAAAGACGATGCAGCTTCCTCTAGTCTAGGCTCTCTCTTGGAAGCAATTACCACATCATTAAGGTGACCAGATTTTAACATTGGTAAAGCGGGACACCATTGACCAGGGGAGGGGGGGGTGGTGGTGGAGGGGGTCCTTCATTAAAAATTTGGTCTATCTCCCGCTGTTCCCTAGGTTGTCGTGCATTCTTTCCAAAAATCAGGACTTTTTTAAAACGCCGCAGGACGTGGGACAAATTGTTAAAAATGGGGACTGTCCCGCCAAAAGCGGGACGTCTGGTCACCTAACACATCATGAGTATATTCAAACAGGTCTTATTATTAAGACATCCACACATACAGGAAGAAATCAAAAGGCTTCAGATCGACAGCCTGGAGGCACTGAGGCCTCCTGCCAACAGCCACAGGAGTTTGGAATAGAGCCTTCAGCCCGATCAAGTCATCACATGATGACTTTATTGTAAGTAACTTCTTAGAAACACTGAGCCAGAACCACCCACATAAGTCTTCTCAGAGAAGATTCCTGGGTTATGCAAACTTTAGACAGTAAATGTTTATTCTTTTAGGTTTTAGAGCAATAGGTTACACAGCACTACATAACTAATACATCTTCTAAGGCAGGGGTGTCCAGCCTTTTGGCTTCTCTGGGCCACATTGGAAGAATGGTCTTGGACCACACATGAAATACACTAACACTAATGATTGCTGATGAGCTAAGAAAAAATCTCAACGTTTTAAGAAAGTTTATGAATTTGTGTTGGGCCGCATGCAGCTTGTGGCCTGTGGGTTGTGGACAAGCTTCCTCTAAGTCTAAGGCATTCTTACGGCTCCAAGTGGAGAGGCCAGTAATGCAGATGGCACGCAGCTGCCTGGTAACTGGGCATCTAGTCAGCTGCTGCGCTGGAGGCCAGCCTCCATGTGCTGCTGAGCAACAATGAAGTTCGACTTAATGAGGTGAGTAACTTTAAGCAGATTTATTTGTTCAAAAGTATTAGATTCTTTTCAGGCAGATATTAGTAGCCTCTAATAAAGTGGTTCGCATACACCTGGGGGGATGTCTAAAGTAGCAATACTCAAGTCTTATTCCCCTAGACTCTGAATTAATCACACTAGGGTGTTGTCTGCGTATCAGGAGTCTAACATTTCCCCAGGTGTTTCTAAAGTGCAGCTAAGATTGAGGACTACTGTTTTATAAAGTTAGAAGTTGGAAAGAGTAGTATTCCCTCCCCAACATCTCTCAACCAGATGGTAAATTACAATGAAAGCAAGTCTCAGACCAAATTTGCAAAGCAAATGTCTACTGGCAAGAAAAAAAAACAAAAACAAAAAACAAAAAATATTAAATTCTTCTGAAGTCTCAATGAGTCACAGCTGCCTCTCCTTTTAGGCATCCTAGACAGGCCCGAGGCATGAAGCATTCACTCAGGAGGATCTCAGAATCTTCCAGCAACAGAATTCAGCTAAAGTTCTGGCTAGATCCTGCATCCCACGGTCTTCCCATCAAAGGCCCAGGTCCTTCTGCAACAGGTGCTGGGCTCCCCAGGTGCTCAGACCTCTCGGTGGGAGGGGGCAGGGGCCTGTGCAAGACTTCCTCCAGCTTATCCACATATTTTGAACACCATTCATTTCTAAAATTAAAAAAAAAAAAATTGTCCTTGATATCCATTGTGCTAACAAAACACTTAGTGATGATCTGAGCTGAGTAGAGTAGATTTTCTGACAACACCCTCTAAAATGTGGGCTCTGGTGACAGAAACATTTGAACCTTGGATGCACATTAGAGCCACCGAAGAAACATTTTAAAAAGACCCCAGGCCCAGCTCCAGTCTAATTAAATAAGACTCTGAGGGCAGAGCCTCGGCATTTGTATTTTTTACAAGCCTCTCAACAAGTGGTTATTGCCAGGGTTTAGGGAGAGGGGAGGTCTGGCTCCAGAGGGGCAGTGCCCATGTGGGAGGTGAAACTCTTCTATATGTTGTGATTGTGAGAGCATTGTACAGATCCATACCTGTATTCACTCTTGCAGCATTGTACAACAAAAGGAGGGAAAAGCTCAGTCTTAATGTTTGACCATTTTAAAGATAAAATATTCTAACTTTGAAATTATTTTTAAAAGCTACAGATGATACTAATATCCTGCCAGGGCTGGGAGTCACTGAGTTAGACACTTTGTGGGGCTGATTTGCCATCTGGGAGACATACATTCATGTTTGGGCACTGCCAGCATTCACTTTCTAAGGTTAACAAACTTCCCTTGGCCACACACACATATGCACACATCTACGTATATAAGCACACCACATTGTCTATGCAGAAGCATTTTAAAGTAAGTTATAAATACTGTAATACTTAGATAGAGCTGTCTTGCCAGATTTGCACTGGAGAATTTCAGATATTGAATTGGGGAATTCCATGAGTCAATAGTTACATTAATCTCTGCCCTTGGAGAAAAAAACTCATAATGCAGTTGCTTTGCCTCAAAACAATGTTTCTCACACCCATACACTGTGGCTTTTATGGAATAACAATGAATCTCAAAAGGAGACTAGTTGGCAGTTTAATTGGTTTCATTTCTGAGTAGGAAGCCAGGAAGAAATAAATACATTTTATATCACAAAACAGTGTGCATGAATATGTGTGTATATATTATATAAATGAAATAATAGTCTTAAGAAGCAGTTCGTGCCTCTCCTATTTTTATCCTATTTCATGGCGGTGTTGGTCATGACTCAGTCTCTCGACATCGTGATGCACTAACATTGAGAAAATTAGTGAAAATATTCTGGGAGGATACAACCAGGTACCTATGTGTTTTCCTGCCATGAGGCAAGGAGACCGATGGGAGTTTGATGCCTGGCTGCGCCATTCTCTAGTGTTCTGAGGTGAGACCACTTTCCCGACCTTTGTGTGCCTTCATTTGCTCACTCACAAAGTGGGCCTAAAGGCAACAGCAGCCGTCAGGCTTGGGTCAGGATCAGCACAGCCGCCACTCACAGGCCCCGCCTCTCACAGGCCCCGCCTCTCACAGGCCCCGCCTCTCACAGGCCCCGCCTCTCACAGGCCCCGCCTCTCACAGCCTTTTCCCTTCCTCGACCTTTAAAGGAAGACTCACTGGGAAAGAGACTGGGCACAGAAGTCCTGAATTGTTTCTTAGCTTGGAGGCCAGAAGAATGGCCTGAATTTATCTTTTTTCTTTGAATGATGTTATATGGTAGCTCTTACCAGAGCTTTTCACTATAGGAAACATTCAAAGATCTTAATAATAGGATAAACTGACTCTGGGTGGTGAGCACACAATGTACTACACAAATGATGTACTGTAGAATTAATTGTACACCTGGAACCTATGTAATTTTTACCAACCAATGTCACACCAATACATTTAACAAGTAATAAAAAAGGGGGGGGGCGGATAAATTCTTTAGTCTTCAGTGATTTGGGACACTCTGGCTGAAGGCAGAAGAATGAATTAAGCAGCTGTTCTGGCTAAAGCGGATTGAGATCTCAGTCGATCTGCCCTGTGCACATCCTTACTTTAAAATCACCAGGAAAGTTTCCCTTATGGATCTGCCTAATGGAAAATTGACAGTAGGAGGGAAAGATGAGATGAGATAGTTAAGGAGAAGGATGTACAAAGAGTCTCACTAGAAGCACATGGACGCATGAACAGGCATGCGTATGTTGTTTTTTTGCCACTGGTTGATTTCTTCACCATTCAATGACCTTCGAGGAGTCCTAGAGCATCTAAGGGCCTAGTCAAGTAGGCAGAGTTTATTCTGCTATTCACTAGGGCACTTCCTAAAAACTTAAGAGACATGGAAAAATATGCTCTATGTATAGAAATATAAATCGTGCAAAACGCAAGTGAGAAGCAAGAAGTAAAACCACAAGGCAGAGCAACTGTTTTGTTCAGACTCCAGTTTCTGTGACTTTGGGACAGAGGCAGGGAGGGTGCTGTCCCAGGGCAGCCAGTCCTGCTGCTTAGTCACAACATGGACAGCAGTTCAAAATCATGAACATGTGCTTTTTAGCTTAGCATCTATTCTAGCCAAGACCAGGAACTTTTCTAAGACGTGGAAGACAGTGACCCTCCCAAGTTTGTAATTTAGCTAGAGTAGTTCCATAGTTTGAAATCTCTAAGCTAGCTTTTAGATGGCCAAAGCTATCAAAAAACCCTGAGGGGAAAGCAGGTGTTGATTTGCAGCCTCAGAATTTCCTGGATGAAATATAAAACCGGCCACCATAAACAGGGAGCTTGGCGAGACAGAAGGAAGAGGCAGACCACTCCATATAGGGAGATGGCAGGTTTAATAAGTTAGGTGAACTTCCATCTGAGGCTTGTCTTCAATGGCCACAGGAGCAGTAGATCTTTGCACAGGCTTGCCAGAATCTTAAAAGTTTATACAAAATAAATTCACATTCTGAGGGTCAGATGGATGTTAATTTGGGGCAAAGAGTATTCAACCCAGTACAGTGTCCTAATGTTGTAAAAAAAAAAAAGTTACCAGTTTATAAAAAGTAGTTCAGAATATATCTTTGGTATTCATGAGCTTGAATTGGCCATTAATTTTATTTGGGATGTTGTTTCATTTGTATTGAATTTTATCTGACTAAAGAATTAGGGAATAATTTAATAATTCTTACTGTTTTAGAAAACGTTGGCCTAGTCTCCATATAGTTTGTCAGAAATAATCAACAAATATTTATTGAAACTTTATTATGCACAAAATAACCTTGAGGAAATGTTGGTCTTTCATTTATCTGAAACATGATTACTATTGATCAAATGTTTATTACATCCATTCTTGATTGCTTGCAATTCATAGGAAAGGCAGGGATGTTGGAAACAAAACTAAAAAAGAGAGAGTACTTTTTCTCAAGTGCTTCCAGATAAAGATGTACTATATTATAAAGAGGGAGGAGCGGTTTGGTAACTGAGAACATGGCAGGTAATCATGGGAGGGTTAGTAGACTTCCTTACATCTCAGTTTTCTCATCTGTAAATGGGTAAATGGGGGCAGTAATATTTGTATCTATCTCAAAAGATTATTCAGACTGAATGAGTAGGTGCATGAAGATTGTTTAGAACCATGCCTGAACACAGAAAGCTTTGTGTAAATATTAGCTATTATTACAAGAAAAACTTGTACATATCAATATTTAAGAATGCTGTGAGACAATATTATAAGGTCTTTTGGAGGCTCAAATATTTTTTAGAAAATGGTTTCCAGAGAATGCTGGGTAACTTGGTAGATATAAACACATCACTTGAGATGGTAATTGATTTTCTTAACCCCAGGAACTATTTGTCCACTTCAAAGTAATGAATAGTTTCTGCTTGGATAATGTAAGGATTTATTCTGGAGTTGAGTTTGCTCTTAAAAGCAAATCAGATGAAAAAAACCCAAAAAAAACAACAACTTAAAATACATGAAGTAAATTGTGTTGGTTTGTTTTTGATATTATGTAGATTTGAATGTATCACCCATGAGGTCCTGTGACAATGGTCAAGGTAGAAATCTGGACTTTCCCTCTTTTACATCATAAAAAGGGCACCTGCCCAAGCCAAGCAGTCACCTTGAACATGGTGATTATGGGTTCCTGTCTCCAAAGAGAATCCTCTGTTGGGTTGACTTCTCACACCAACTGCACACAGACAAAAACGTATAGTCTTGCAACAGTTGCATTACCCTGACTTTGACATTTGCTTTCCCCAGCCCAGCCAAGAGTAGTAGTAGGAGAACTGAATGGAGGCTGGGTAACCACAAGGCTTGTATGACAGCTATCTCACCAATGGGTATTGGATAGTGCTTTTTTTTGTTTTTTGTTTTTCTGTGACCAGCAATATATATAAGTAGAATAATAGGTGGTAGATGGTGGAAAATGACAAATTTAGGTTAAGGTAGAGACATGAAACACTTGTTGCTATAGATTGTAGCTGTGTTCTTACCAAGGGTCAGTTCCATAAGGGAACACGGGCCAGGCCTGGTTCCACCACTAACTGGAGGACGGTAGACCAGATACAACGTCCTCAACCTGAAAAAGATAGGCTGCGCACTGCATCCTGCTCCCACGTGCCTACGTGTGTCTCCATTCTCTGCCACCACACCTACCTCCTGCAAGTGCCTTTCATGGTTGCTATGAAGAAAAGGACAGGAGTTAATTCTCATACAGTTAGGCTAATTTTAGATATGATCTTAAATATTAATTAGGAAAGCTGAAAAACAGCATTTCCCAGGGAGATGGATAAACGTTACAGCACAATGACTTCCATAATAAAATAATGATGGAAAACATTAGGTTAAACTAATGTAGACTAAAATTGTTCAGGTAACCATACAATTTATTTTTCAAACCAGGATATTATTGAGGGAGAAAATGAATAATTATGGCAGAACAAAGGCCCAAACCAGGATTGTCCCAGGGAAACATGAATGTGTGGTCACCCAACTTACTGTATTTCATATTAGGTCCTTTTGAATAATAATACACATTTGCTTAAGAAGTAAATTACATATGTTATTTCCAAAAATTATGTTTGGTACATGTTGTGGGTCTGGGTGGAACACTGTTTGTGAAATATTGGTTGTAAGTGTATAACCTAGAAATAATGGACTCTGCAACCCCATCCTCAATTTCAAATTTAAAATACACTAAGTAAAATCCAAAGGAACACATTATTTCTATATAAATTTAAATGCCTATGGATGATGTCAAATCCCTTAATGGGGACCTTAATTTTGTAATATACATCCTTGGGATTAAAGGATCCTAGGGATGACTGACATCTCATTAACTTTTTAATAATGTTATAATGCCCCAGGAGAAAATTAGGACGGTTGCTAAAGATCATTAGAACAGTCTGCCTATTTTGCCTCCATTTTCATTATGGTGATTTTTTATTTTAAGAGTCTTTTACAGTTGTTGTAGGAAAATGCTTAATTGTAAGTCCCATTTATTTATGGACATAAGATCATTTATGTGAAGATTCCCCCATTGCTGAAACTATCCCTCTTATAATTCTAGCAAATATTTCTAACTTTATAAAATGATAATGAGAGTCTAATGGCTCTCTTAACCCTCAAGGAAAAATGGTTTCTAGCACATTGGTAACATAGAGACTTTGCTTCCTCTGGAATGACAAAAAACAGAGTTGACCCCCAATTCTCAAGCTTTAATCCTCCAATGGTTAATTGGGTCTTACTCTTAGTATGTTTCAATCTGTTTTCAAGGGCCCTCACACTCAGAGATTAAAAACTAGGAAGAAGAAGGAAAGAGGAGGGAATCATGACTTAAAGCATGAGGAAATAAGGACATTGTATTTCAAGAGAAAATGTACAATCTTTCAAATGCAAGAACAGTATATATAAACTTGTATTGCTTGCTATACCTAGAGCACCAGCTTGAACCAACATAGGGAAAAAAAGAGGGTGGTGAGAGAGGCAGGAGCCTGGGAAAAGGTGGTTTGGGCAGAATAAAAGTTACAGAGAAAGCTCAGCTTGTCCTAGAATAATAGCTGGAATATTACAGGCACTCACCAACTGGTCCAATATTCAGTGAGTATTTGGTGAATGAATAGTTTACAGTGATCACATCTTCCCTCAGTGTTTTCTTAATGCTTACACATTGATTAGGAAATGCTGGTTGCATATAGAGATAAAATAACTAAAAACAGTTTTTCTTCTTTTTTTTTTTAAAGATTTATCTTTATTGTTTTTTGACACAGAGAGAGACAGACAGAGACAGAGAGAGAGAGACAGAGGGAAGAGGGAGAACCTAGAGCAGTCTCCATAATTGACAGCATTAATTTTCCATATAGTTTCACTCCACAGGTGGGCATGGGGCTGCGCAGGGCAGTAACTGGGCCAAGAGCCTCCCACATAGGCCCCGGCAAGAATGAAACTGGGGGTACACCCCAGTTCAGCGAATGGGTCCACGTGGGCTGGGGCTGGGATTTGATCCTTGGGCTCTGGGGCAGCAAAGCAAGCTCTTAACCTGCTGAGCCATCCCAGCTTCCCCTTCTTCTTTTTGAGATCATAAAGCACAGCAGAAAAAAAAAATGCACACCCTTCCTTTTCCCTTGAGTAAATCATTGAGATTCAGATTCTTTTCAGTTTTAGAGATCCTAATATTTGCTCTAGCTTTTTCACCTGACTTTCTGAGAATCAAATGACATAGTTGATAAGGACATTATTACACAAACATATTGGATCATTACTCTTGGAGGGAATATAAATGATTTTTTTAGAAAACTTTTTCTCATTGAGCAAGTAATCAAATCTTTACATATAGAGAAGAAAATGCAATACAGACATGCATGGCTGCTGCATGTGTATGTGTTACTAATGGAGTAGCATGGATCAGTGATTCTGAACTTTTTTGTGTACATTAGATTTTTCTGAACAACTTCTACAACTCATCTGTGTCTGCATCACTCTCTAAGAAACTCTGATTTAATTATTCTGAATAGGGCCCAGGTATTATGTTTTTAAAGCTCCCTAGCTGATTCTATATGCAGCTAGATTTGGAAACTACCATTGTATACCAAAGTTAGGACTGGGGAGAGGAAGGGGGAAGAAGATAGAGCCTACACATTTTTCTATATTAATTCAGAAATATTTACTAAATATTTATTATATGCCAGGTACTGTTCTAGGCACTGGAAACATATCATTGATTAACATGGACAAAATCCCTACCTTCCCCTTGAGTTTACATTTCTAGTTTGGAAAGACAATAAGTAAATACAAATTTCATTGATTTTTTTCATTGTTAAATTTATTAGGGTGACATTTGTTAGTAAAACTTACATAGTTTCCAGGTGTACAATTCTGTAGTACTTCGTCTATGTGTTACAATACATGTTCACCACCCAGAGTCAGCTTTATTTTCATCCCCATATATTTAGATCTCCCTTCCTCCTCTTCCCTCCCTCTCACCCTCTACACTCAGGTAACCACTAAACTATTGACTATGTCCATAAGGTTTTGTTTCTTTGTTGCTTTCAGTTTTATATTCCACATATGAGTGAAGTAATGTGGGTCTTAGCCTTTTCTGTCCAGCTTATTTCGATCAGCATAATGATCTCAAGTTCCATCCATGTTGTTGCAAATGGCGGTATTTCATCTTTTCTTATAGCTGAGTAGTATTCCAATGTATATCACAGCTTTTTTATCCAGTCATCTGTCAAATAGCACTTTGGTTGTTATATATTCCATGATTTTAAATCTCTACAGTCAGTAAGCAATTTATAGCAGCTATGATCAGAAAACATTTTAACATATTATACAATCTTTTCTTTAGGTAAATAGAGTAATGATACAGGTTATACTTTTCAAGATCTTGAATTCAATGGAATATAATTATACACTATAATTTCATATAGTGTCATGGAAACAACTTCTCCATAATCAATAAAAGGCTGTCACATAATTCAAAAGATGATCTGTTCATCAAAGGTTGCTTCCCTGAATCAACACTGCAGATTCTACATATTTTATTGAATAAATATTGGCAAACATTGCATATTATCAGTTTTGGAATAAAATTCCCCATAAGTCTTTCATGTTTCTCCACATTTTTAGGAGAGGTACTGACTGTCCTTTATTTCAACTTTCTTTTTAAGGATATTGTATAGCAAACAGACTTGGAAGACAGAGAAAGTGTTCCTCCCCAGAGCATCAGTGTAGGCATGCTTATTCTCTAGTATAAGAAAGGCAATATCTCCCAAAGAATGGGCAACTTATTGCCCATGGTAAAGATTCAGTTTCTCTAAGTTCAGAGTTTCCACTTATAACACTTCTTGCTGCATGTTAAAGTGTTTATCGGACAGCCTTTGGGAATTGGGGCTTAGTGAACCAGCACAAAAGATGCAAGTACTCTGGCTATGACAGGCATACCTCAGAGATATTTCGGATTTGGTTCCGAACCACCACAATAAAGCAAACATTGCAATAAAGTAAATCACACAATATTTTTGGTTTCCCAGTACCTATAAAAGTTATGTCTACCTTAAACTGTAGTCTACTAAGTGTGCAATAGCATCCTGTCTAAAAATAAAATGTATATATCTTTAAAATATTTTATTGCTCAAATATGCTAACCATCATCTGAGCCTTCAGTCATAAACATTTTGCTGGTGGAGGGTCTTGCATTGGTGTTGATGGCTTCTCACTGGTCAAAGTAGTGGTCGTTGAAAGTTGAGAGGGCTGCAGCAATTTTTTGAAACAATAAAGTTTGCTACATCAATTTCTCTATAGCGTATAATGCTATTTGATAGCATTTAATTCGCAGAAGAACTCCTTTCAAAAGTGGAGTCAATCTTCTCAAACTGCCCCTGTTTTATCAACTAAATGTATGTCATGTTCAAAATCCTTCATTGTCATTTCAACACTCTTCACAACATCTTCACCAAGAGTACATTCCATCTCAGGAAACCACTTTCTTTGCTCACCCATTAAAAACAAAACAAAACAAAACAAAAGCCCATCTCATCCACTCAAGGTTTATCATGAAATTGCAGCAATTCAGCCACATCTTCAGGCTTCACTGATAATTTTATTTCTCTTGTTATTTCTACCACACTTGCAAGTTACTTCCTCTACTTGAGCCTGAATCCTGCAAAGTCGTGTATGAGGACTGGAATCAGCTTCTTCCAAACTTACCGTAAAATAGACTTAACAACCTCTTTGCCTTTGGTGACACTTTCAAGAAAATGGCTGTGACAGTAAAGAGATAGAGAGCTGGTATTCCTGACTGCCATGGAATGTTTGTATGTTTGACAGAAATCAGTCTGAGCCTTGCTCTTATTGCTATAGACCCTCCAACTGTGAGGTAGCAGGAGAGGAGTTCTGATTATAGTAGGATCACCAACATACAAGAAAGCAAACAAACAAACAAACACCCTGACAATTATAAACACACACATTTACTTAGTTAAGATCATAGATAAATATCAGTATTATCTTCACTTGTAGATGAGGAACTTATGACTTAGAGAAATAAATTGTTTGTCAAGGTGAAAAAAACAAAAAGATCAGGCAGAGCTGAGATGGAAATTTGAGTACCACTTTAATATTCCTTTCCTTGCAGTTAAAACTGGTGAAAAAATATATAATAAATTGCATTATTCTAACACCAAGCACCAAATTATACATTGAAAAATTATACCAAAAATAGTACTAATAGTCAGTGGTATTGTGTTTTCCTTTCTGCTTTTTCTTTAGCATTGTATAGACATTCTGCAGCTAGCTTTTTTACATTTATAAAGAGAAACAAAACCTCAACTTTATTTGATTTATTTTAAAAATGTTTCTGGCTGAAGCAAACTGTTCTATCAATGTTCTTCAAAAGAGTATATGTGGAGATAAAAATATATTTGAAGCCAAACAAAATTCTTCTTGTGTCAGTCCTAAAATATATTTATGCTGTTGGCAGAATTTTTGAAATACACAGAATCCCAGCAATGTCTATTTTTTTCTATTATTAGAGTATTTTTAACTTTCTATAGTTAATTTTAAAAAACAGGATATTTATTCATTTTATTGACTAAAACATCATATTATAATTTCAAAGACACATCAAAATGCTAAAACAAAATAGAAATAAATCAAACCTTTATGCTCTACTTTAAATTCCTTTTGCATAGTTTATGTGAATATAATAATAAAATGCATTTCAGCTCTTGCTAAGGGTCCCTTACATGAAAGAGAAAGTTATATTTATGTTTCCTGTTTTTGTGAATAATGAGAGAGCTCTTCATGTATATGCTGTCTGGATTTTTTTAATTGATGAATTGGAGCATTATAAATATGACTGACACTATAGGTTAATAATGCCAGTGTAGTGAAAATCATTATCTAAAGTTGTTTACCATAGAGCAGTTGAAAACTGAGCTTTGTATTGTTACTTTACAGTGTGCAAGATATTTTAAAATGTAGGCTTATAGTTATGCTAAGAAAAAAGAAGTAAGTCAATATGACAGCAAGGTTTTGTAAAGTAAGTAGGGGAGAATGAAATGACAAACTGTTTTCTCCTCTCTCCACTTATATATTTGCATAATTATTTATGCTTATGTATGTGTGTGTGAACTATGCTTTTATATTGTTTTGATATATTTCAGAAAGTATAATGTCTAAAATTAAAGGCATGTTTTGATCTTGGTAACAAAAAGCAATGTTATAATAGCAATTGCTAGAACTGCATTATGTTACTCAGGCATCTGGACTGTTTCTATTTCTTCCTTATGAAAATAAGTTAATATACGGATTATGTTTTTTAAGCTATTAACAGATGTATAAAGACTTTTTTGTTTTGGTGGTAGTGGTTATGAAATAAACTACAAGACAGCTCATTTGAGACTAGCAGAGAAATGAATAAAATTGCCTTACATCACTGCCAGGGAAATATACTGAAGCCGGGGTGGGGGGGGTGGGGGTGGTAACTGACCAGTGACATGGGATTGCTGATGTTTACACCAGAGCTTAGAATCCAAAGATTTTAAAGCCACCTGTTCTCGAATGATGGGTATATAAACCAGGGAAAATATGCAAAAAAATACAGCTGTGCAGGTAGTCTTTGGTATGTTAGAGTCAAAAATGCTTTCTGGAGAGCTTCTCGCCATGTCAATATAGCATCCCCTTTTGTACCCCTTCTGTATAAAGCAAATTTTATTTTGTACATATTGTCATAGAGCACTTGGAGGTTCATTAAAATTCTGCTTAGTGCCTATTCACCCTAAAGAAACAAGCCATAAAATGAAGTATATTTTATAGCGTAGATAGAAGTTAGGCTAATTTTTGCTTGAATAATGATATTAGAAAGTCATCTTATCTTCTAGATATAACTTTATCTGATTAGTATGTTTTGTAAGTTTCATTTCATTGTTTTCAGAGGGGAGAAAGAGAGAGAGAGGAGGGGAAGGGTCCACAGCAGTCTCTATAGTTGTATGTCATTAGATGTGGCATGGTTTCATTCCACACAAGTGGATGTGAGACCGCGCAGAGTGAGAACCGAACTGGAAACCTCCTGCATGGGAGGCGAGAACCTTCGTCCCCCCCCCCCCTCCCCTTACCAGTTGTGCTGCAGTTCAGCATATGGGGGTTGTATGGGCCAGGGCTGAAAATTGAACCCTGGACCTCGTGATTGGGAGGCAAATGCTCAACCAGTTGAGCTATCTTGGCACACTTTATCTCAGGGGTGGCCAACAAGTCAATCGCAATCGACCTGTCGATCGCGAGGCCAATTTTGGTCGATCGTGAGGCCAATTTTGGTCGATCGTCGATCACTCGCAATGTCTGGGGTGGAATTCCGTGTACCATGGACTTTGAAGCGATTGTAGCTCTTATAACTCGAGCGGGGCCACTGCGGCGCCCGGCTGATTTGAAGTGTCAAATCATAACATACAATCCTAAGAAACCGACACAATGGGGTATCAGAGTTTATACTCTAGCTGACTCGAAGACTGGCTACATTTGCTGTATTTTGCCATATTATGGATCACTCACAACAGAGCTCTTGGTCAGACCCGATTTACCTGTTTCATCAAGAATTCTGATACACTTATACAAAATGTTGTTGGAGAAAATTTCAGGTGCTCAGGGGCACCATATGTACACGGATCGCTACTATACTAGTTATGTCTTAGCTCAAGAACTAGCCAAATTGAAATGCAATATCTCCGGAACGATCTTAACGAACAGGAAAGAATTGCCCAAGGAAATAAAAAAGCCAAATTTTTTGAAAAAATCCACGGTTGCATATCGATGGGGTAACACCTTACTTTTAGGGTGGAAAGATAAGAGGATTGTCACTTGTTTGACTACGAGGGGTGACACAAGAATGTCGGCGGTCAAAAGGATTACACGAGGTGATGTGGAAATAATGGTCAAGAAACCCAATATTGTTTTGAATTATATAAAATATATGGGTGGTGTTGATCTGGCAGACCAATATGCATCAAGGTATTGTTTTCTGCGAAAATCACTTAAATGGTGGTGTAAGCTTTTTTGGGGGGCGCATGGAAATTTGCCTGATCAATTCCTACATTCTGTATAAACTAGAAAAGAAAAAAAAAGGGGAAAAGCCACTCAGCCATTTGCAATTTCTAAAAACACTTATCGAGCAATTGAGAGGATCATATCGCCAGCATCGTGAGCAAGCGTCTATGTCGCATTCCGATGAAATCCGACTAAATGGGAAGCTTCACATAGTACTACAAGGGCCAAAAAGGGACTGCAAGGTTGGCTGTGACCGTAACACGCCTGGAGGTAGGCGGGAAGTAACGTAATACTGTGATACGTGTCCTGATAAACCTAGGATGCATCTTGGGCATTGTTTTACGAAATATCACACAAGAACTAATTACAGAGTGTAATATTTATCAAATTTTGTTGTTTTCGATATAAAAATAAATAAATTCGTGAAATTTTATTATTTGTATACGTTTGTTTGTTTATAAATGATTTTAAAGTACTTGTAAAATGTTTCCGCAATTTGGCCGAAATCGTCTTGAGTGGCTGGTTCGCACAAGCGAAAAAGGCCTCGAGCGCAAAGGGGTAGAAGACAAAACTTTCTAGCAATAGTTTAATGCATTCTGGGAATTTGCCAAGGTCATAAAT
>PVKE010031884.1:0-18794 GCA_004027555.1 Craseonycteris thonglongyai
TGTAATTATTTTTAAAGTTCCAATCAACCCCTCAGATTTTGCTTCCTAAAATCAGGCCTAATTCAATACCTGAAGGAAGACCTGAGCTAACAAAATTTATTAATTAATTAATGTTCCTAATAAAAGAAAAAATAAATTCTCTGATTTAGGAAAATTAATTAAACTATCAGTCATGATGGATCCCAAGAGATAGAAACCAGAAATGGAGACCAATATAGAGTCAGGAAGAGAAACTTTCAAGCTAATCTGACCTGGGTAAGATTGTAATTGGCCCAATCCATGCACAAGTTTACAGTGCAGAGAAGGCAGTATTAATGGTCCAAAATAAGAACAAAGAGACCATGTTATCTATTTACTTTACTAAATGTCTGTAAAGAGTATACTACCTCACCTTAGAAAGTTTCGTTATATATATTTAACTTTTAATTGATGTCACAAAGACATATGTGTGTATTCATTATATTAGTAAATATCTAAACACAAGGAAATGGGAATTCTGACAGATGTTTATACTTTGGGTGGTGCCTGTAAATAGCAGTGATAGAAAAAAAGTTACTCAAGTCAAATGTCACATATGAAGATAGTCCTGTGATAAATCTCCAAATTTTTACAAACAAAAGCACAAAAGAATCACAGATTGACAAGTAAGTATAAATGTGGTGGCTTATATATCACATGGGCTTTATTACTTTTCTGGTACTTCAGAATCAGCATCCTAGAAGAACCAAGAGTAAAGGTGCAGGTCCCATCAGTAACTGGGTCCACTGGCCTTCAGTATCCATCAGCTTAAACCAAACTCAAGTTCTCACTACTGTTGGCCTCTGAGCCCTACGTATTAGATATGACCCACTTGCTCCGTAAGGGTGAGGGTAGGAAGGGCTGAATCAAACACACCCAAAACATCTTCTGATTAGTTTTTAATCCTCAGCAAGAATTATCCAGTGCACACAGTAACCTGCTCTACCAGGTTTTTAATTTGATTTGGCTGCTGTGAGACATATAGCATGTGTTTTCTCAGAGGTAGTCTGCTCACAGTGTTTTAATGCTGCAAATAACTTCTGATCCAATGGAAGGTTTTGGAGAACAATTAGGAAGAGAGACAAATATCAAGTCATTTCTTCTTTTCATGTTGCCTTAAATTTTTGATCAGGCTGAGTTATTGCTATGGGTGGAGTTGCTTCATCTTCATTAGAATACCATTGCACATACGGTGCCTCTATGTGATTATTCTATTAACTGTGCTTTTACTAAAACTAATAAACTTTGCACTCTGAGGATGTCTGATCATTGACTAGTGCAGTACATAACAGTGAAATCAGAAAATTAAACAAGGTGATTCTTGATCAGGATGTGGAGGACAAGAGGAAACATAAGAAATCAGCAAATCAGTATGTACCTGAAAAACACACTAGGTGAGTCATCGTCTATCCATAGATATTACATCTAATTTTAATGATTTTTCTCACATAAATACTTGTCTGTGGCACCAGCCCAATAGAAATGAGGTTTGGCATAGCCCTTGCTGCTGGGGGGGAAAAGAAAAAAAAACAAAAAAAAAACTAGACAGTAATTTCTTCAAACACAAAAATTTGCAGAACTTGAAAATACTGTTTGGATCACGAGAGCAGTGGAGTTGTGAGCGCCAATTGGGGAAGTGAACCGGAGAACTGGCATTTTTCCTCCACCAAAAAGAGAAATGACCAGATTGCTCATCGGTGCAGTCAGATTCTTTGTGTCAACTCCCGTTTTGGCAGTTCCAGGAGCCAGCCGAGAGTTTACGAATTACTCTCATGGATCAGAAAAGCCCTGGGTGAGGGGTGCAATAGGATTCTGAACTACTATGGGGAATGGAGATATGTGAGACATATGGGCTAAGCAACGTACAGTGACAAAGTCGCACAGTTCTGTTACCAGCATGTGTTCTGAGGAGCCCCTCTTCAATGTCAGCTCATAGCTCCTCCATGCAGGCATGATTGAGCCCAGTCAAGGCAACAGACTGGGAAGAGAAGAGAATGGGGTGAATACAGAAAAATATAAAGCGTCGTCCCTGACCTCCAAGAAAAGGGATGCAGAGAGGAACAGGATGTCTGAGAGAGGAAGGAAGGCTAAGCAGGATTAAAAAAGGAAAGGAAGAAAGGGGAAGAAACAGGAAGATATATAGATGGATCTGTAGAGATTTTCCTCCATCAAAAACTTTATACATTACAGAAATGTTTGATCAGTAGGCTGTACACCTAAAACGAATATAAAATATTGATTGTCAACTGTAATTGAAATTTTTTAAAAAGAAGGGGGAGAGGTGAAGGGGAATAAGAGGACCAAATTTCCAGATATAAAATGAATAAGTTATGGTGATATAACATACCTCATAAGAAATATAGTCAGTAATATGGTGATATCATGGTATGGTGTCAGATGGCTGCTGGACTTATCATAGTGATCACTTTGTTAGGAATATAAATACTGAAACACTATGGTGTACATCAGAAACTAATAGTATCACTGTATTAGCTATATTTTAATAAAAAGTTTCTAAAAACGTATTTTATAAAACTTTTATTTCTTCCTGTAATGACATTTTCCCTGCCACATATATAAACAGCAATGAGTACACACACATGCACACACACACACACCTTCCCTCATCTAACGCTTGACCCCTTTCAAGCTATTGCTCTATTATTCTCATTTCATGTTTAAGTGTAGAGGTGATTCTCACCACCTCCATTTTTTTTAAAGCTCTTCCCTGCTAAACGTTGGCAATTCGCCTTTTCTTCCATTTCTCCCCCAGAAGCAGCATTTCCCAAAGTCGTTGGTCATCTATCTTTCGAAAATCCAACTGACACGTGTGACGTCTTTATCTTGCTTGACATCTCGCCGGTCCTTAGCACTACATTGATCAATCCCTTCTGAAAATGGTCCACACCTTTGCCATCTGCAGTACTAACTTTCTTGGATTACCTCCCACCATTCTGGACGTTTTTCTCCATTGCTTTTACAGTCTTTTGTTAACCACACCTCCCTTGGTTTCCCTCAGACCTCAGTTCTTAGCTCTCTTCTTTACTTATTCAATGCCTGCTTCCTTGTCCATTGTAGTCACATCTTTGGCTTCAACTTCAACCAAGCTGCTCACTTTCATGCCTTTGGCCTAAGTCTATATTTCCAGCCAGTCTATGTGAGAAAAGAGCTTGAGGTGATTCCAAGCTTGTATCAAACTTAGAAGAGATGGACTGCAAGCAAAGGCCCAAACAGAACCCAAGATAAAGGACAACTATTGACGCAGGGCTAGTAGAGGGTGTTTGCTGAGTTCCATCTTGTCAACTCTCATGAAGATCCAAATGGACAAGAAATTAGCAGCTGCTGCAGGGACACAGACAAAGAAAGACTGAAGCCTAGGGCCACGGAATATGGAAAAACAGGGAGGAGCTCAGTCATCGTGAGCATCGTGTGTAAGTAAGGATTGCAATCATAACTTCAAAGCTAGTCCAACCATGCTGAAAATGCTGATAGAAGATGTCTTAATCTTCCCACCTAAGGCCAGGGAAATTCAGGGGGGCATGTCAGTGTAGCAAAACAGCAAAGAGATATGATTCCATAGCCAGAGTTAGGGACAGAGGGGTCTGAGATTTAGGCGGGTCATTAACCTTCTGTTTCCATGAAGTTTTAAGTATAGAATTTTGCATATGTCCTTGTTAAATTTGATCTCATTGGTTTCTCCCTAGACTGCTAGAAGTCAAACTAATTTTGAATCTCAATTTTTGCATCTGCCATATTAGCTCAGCTTTGTATCATCTGCAAATTATATGTGGCCTTTTTTGTCGTTAGCCAAGCAACTGATGAAATGTTGAAATCAGCCAAGAGCCACACCACATGACATTCCTCTTCAGCATTTCCTCCAGTTAGAGTTGACCTCGTCACAAACACTGGAAGTGATTATTCAATCATCCACAGTTTCACCTGACAGGCCCAACTCCAGCTAATAGTGCACTGCTGTATTTACCACACTGTTAGGAGATTCTTTGGCAAGTGCTCTTTGGAAACAAAGGCAGGCTTTGCTAAGGGGTTCCCTCCATTTCTACTGTTTCCCCAATCTAGGAGTGCGATTATAAAAGAGGATAATTATGAGCTTGGCATGCCTTGGCCTAGTGAGTCACTGCTTCCTCTTCTCTATGCTCACCAGCCATCTGTTTAACATTCTATTTTAGAAGCCGGCCCTGGAATCCAATCAGATTTGCCAGTGTGTGGTTTGCCGAATTCCTCTTTTTCCAAATCGGGAGAGCATTGGTTCATCACTCAACTCTTGGCCCTGCTTTCTTTCCCCAGGGTCAGATAGTTCAAGACTCCTGAGAGCGACGCTGAGCTCACATGCAGGTTTGTTCACTTTATAAAATGAAGTCAGCCGGGGGGACTGCCCGGCAAGATGGCAGAGTCGGTACATGCTATGCTTGCTTTCTCTCATGACCGCATCAAAATGCAACCGAAACACAACCACAATCATTGAGAATCGCCTGCAGTCTAGCTGAGCAGAAGTCCTAGAACTAAGAACATTAGCAGAAGCCACCTTGAGACTGGTGGGAGGGGTAGAGATACAGAGAGGGCCGGTCCCCCACCTGCATGTGATGTAAAACTCGGAGAAATAGACCTTCAACAGAGGACCCCCAGAGGGAGTGAGGGGTCTCAACCCCATACCAGGTTCCCCAGCCCAGGACTCCAGTGCCAGGAAGAAAAGTCTTCACAACCATTAGCTGTGAAAGCCGGTGGAGACTGTGGCTGAGTGAGGCGGAGGCCACCGGAGTCCCAGGTACTCCCCTTAAAGAGCAAGTTACTGACGAACTTGCTCTGCGCTCCAGCACTGGGTGCTGAGGGTGAACGTGCCATGCAGGAGGCACTGAGTTGTCCTGCTTCAGGGAGAGGGCTGGCGGGGCAGCTTTCTCCCAGACAGACATGCTGGCAGAAACCATTGTTTCTCTGCTGAGCACTTCCCTCAAACACCTAGCAGGGGTCTCCAAACTTTTCAGCCCACGGGCCGCATTAACTATCAAACGGCAGTTTGGGGGCCAGCTACATACTCGAGGTCCAAATAAAAAAGAATCAAAAATAGATGTTGTTTTTAATTATTTATTTAATATTATTTTATTCAGATAAAAAGGTCTCCACAGGCCAGATGAGAGGGCCAGCCTAGGGCAGGCCTTAGTTTGAAGACCCCTGGCCTACTGTTAAAATCATCCCCTATGGAACCTGGTAGAAACTACACAAAGGCATGAGGAGTGCCAGAAATGGGAAATATATAAATAAGTATAAATTAATTTTTCCTATTTTTAAGTTGTTTAAAAGATCATTTACTATGTAAAACCAAAAAATTATATTCTGTGGGATTAAGCATATGTAGAAGTAGTAAAATTTATGACAACAACAGGAGGAAACCAGAAATGTATTTTTGTACGTCTTTTTCAGGAAGTAAAGTGATATAACATATTTAAAGGTAGATTCTTTTAAGGTATGTGGTAAAGCTTGAACTAAAACAAATAAGTAAAAGTCAATGGGGGAAACTAAATGGAATACAAAAATATACTTGATTAATCAAAAAGTAAGCAGAAGAAACGGAAAACCAAAATGGGATAAATTAGTGAAGTGTAAACCAAGTTGTTGGGTAAACGTCACTACAATCAGCAGGAATACCCTCCCAGAGAGACGGAGGGCTGACAGGAACCCAGACACACCCCTAAAGGGCCCACGCACAGACTCATTCGCTCACACGCACCCTAAGCTCCAGCAAAGGGACAAGAGCTCGAAAAACACCAGAGACATACCAGATGAAACTGAATTGTGTGGCTTCAGAGTGAGGGCTGGAGGGACAGTTGCCATTGTTCCTGTGTTGAGCCCTCCTCCTACCCAGCCTACAGGTGCAGGCGTGCCCCAAAGTTGAATCTGCATGAAGCTGGGGGATACAGCTGGCCTCATCCGGATGGCTTCCTAAGCCCCAGCCCGCCTCACCCCACCTTGAGCTCCACCAGAGGCTCTTTCAGCAGCAGGCAGTTTTCCTTTTCTAAAGAGGATTTAGGACTGGTCAACAAACACTGAAAAGATGCTCAACGTCACTAATCACCAAAGAAATGCAGATTAAAATGATGTATCATTTCACATCTGCCAGGCTATTATCAATAAATCAACAAACAACAGTTTTAGTAAGGGCACTGTTGGTGGGATTGAAAATTGGCGCAGCAACTGTGGAAAACAGTATGGAGGTTCCTCAAAAAATTAAAAATAGAACTACCTTAGGACCCCACAGTTCCACTTCTGGGTATTTAACCTCCCCCCCCCCCAAGAAAATCCAAAACACTAATTTGAAAAGATATATGCATCCCTATGTTCATTGCAGCATGATTTACAAGAGCCAAGACATGAATGTCACCTAAATGTCCATCCACAGATGACTGAATAGAGAAGATATGGCACATATAGACAGTGGAATATTACTCGGCCATAAAAATGAATGAAATCTTACCATTTGCAACAAGCTTTAATACCTAGAGGGTATTAAAATAACTGAAATAAGTCAGACAAAGAAAGACAAATACCATGTGATTTAACTTATATGTGGGATTTAAAAAATGAAATAAACAAAACAGAAACAGACTCATTGATACTGAGAAAAAACTAAATGGCTGTCAGATGGGAGGCGGGTTGGGGCTGGGTTAGAAAGTAAAGTGATTAAGAAGCACAAATTGGCAGTTACAAAATAGTCATGAGGATGTGAAGTAGAGCAAAGGGAATATAGTCAATACTATTATAACAACTGTGTATGGTGCCAGGTGGGTGGATACTGGACTTGCCAAGGGGATCACTTTGTAAGTTATTTAACTATCTAATCATGATGCTATATACCTGAAAGTAATATATTGACTGTCATCTGTAATAGAAAATAAAAGTTTAAAATGTTAAAAATCGTTCATTAAAAATGACTCATTAAGAACAAAACCAATTATGTACACTCATTTTAAAATTTTCAAATATAAACTCATTTCAGAAAAATTTAAAAATAGAAAAAATAAACACAATAATCTAACTTTTCAAATAAAACTATTAGCAATTTTTGCGTTTCCCACCAGTTTAATCCCCTTCCATCATTATTTTTAAGTAGCTACCATAGTAACTATGCATTTTGTATCACACTTCTTTTCTTAAAACTGTCCTGGAAAAAAAAAAATGTTTATTAAAGGAAGCCCATAAGATTCTGGAAATTGATTCTGGACATTTTGGAGAGGGTGTTTCCTGTCCGCTAATCATGACTGGGGGCTGGAGTCACATTTATTTCCATTTCAAAGGACCACTAACAGGACGCTAGGGTAGCTCAAAAGTTAAGCACTTGCCTTGCATTCATGAGGTCCAGGGTTTGATTCCCAGCCCCAGCCCATGCAAACCCATATGCTGAACTGTGGTGCGATTGGTAACTACTGGGATGGCAATGAAGGTTCTCACCTCCCATGTGGGAGGCCTCTGGTTTTGGGGGCCGCCCCATGTGGCCCCATATCCACCTGTATGGAATGAAACCATGTCACAACTAATGATGTACAACTATGGAGACTGCTCTGGGCCTACTCCCTTTCTTTCTCTCTCTCTCTCACTCATTCTCTCTCTCTCTCTCTCTCTCTCTCTCTCTCTCTCTCTCTCTCTCTCCCCTTCTCTCAAAAATAATTAAAAAAAAAAAAAAGGATTGCTAACATGTGAGCTACACTCTACGGACCCCTTGAGCTATGAAATCACTCTTTTTCTAAAGCTCCTGTGCTTCTATAGATTAAATGTACTGGGCGTGTCAGAGACAGTCCCTGGACTAGGCGGTGAATGTGAGGTCTACTTAATCTTTATCTCTCCAGCCCCTTGCATGGCCCTTGGCACAGAGGAGTCATGCAATAAACACATGTTGAACTAACCTTTGGGTTCTTAACACAACTGAGAGTTCCCATCACTGATCATGTTATAGCCCTACTTAACCATCATCAGTGCCCAGATCTGGGCTCATTTCGATGCTTCCTCCTCCTGCTTCCTTATTTCTGTATTTGCTCCCTCACAGCTGGTTTTGTGGTTTCACATCCTACTTGGTTTTTGAAGTCAGAGCACGAGACTTGGGAACGCGGAGCCCTTCCACGTGGCCTTTCGTACCCCGTCCCGGGCTGTGTGCGGGCCGTGCTGACTCCGCACAGCCGCTGTGTGGGCACTCAGCAACTTCGCCGTGGAGCCCTGCTCCCAGCGGCTGGCCCGCTGAACCGCTGGGCACATGAGCAAGGAGAGAGGGCCACTGAGCTGGATCCCAAGTGCCACGCGCGTGCACGGCCCTGGCTCTTATCTGCTGTGACACTTTGGGCAAATCATCTGGCCTCCCCATTCCTCCATCTTCTGATGGACATGGTGCCCTCTTTCCTGAGTAGCTCCGAGGCCACCAGAGACCCCAGGGCCCTCCTCAGCTCCTCAGGGTTGTGTGAGTCGTGGCTTTTTGTGCCTTATTGAAGGAGAAGGCTGAGACCTCAGACAGGCTACATTTGAGACAGAAACACGAGTGTGGTGTATTTGTACCTGGGTTCCGAGAATGTCACACCGCTCCCACTTGAGCCCACGAGACTTGTGGCCTCTCTCAGCTCTAGGGAGCTTGCATTCCCGTCTCTCCACAAGACTCCTCAGCCCATGGTCCCAGGGCAGGTGATGTCCCCTTCCTGCCCTCGTTGTGGGCAGGATCTGGACTCATGCTCTTCCTCACTGGGAGCCCTCACCCAGCACCTGCAGTACTGCGGTCATCCCGGACCTTGACATGGAAGAACAGGCGACGCATTTGCCCTCCAGGCGTCACCTTCTCCTGACAGCAGAGTGGGGGGCGAGGGGCGGAGCTCAGCTGCATCTGTGACATAGAATTATATCTAGTTGTATCTTCATTAAAACTTAGCTCTCTAACAACTGGGATTCCAAAGAGGCCTCACTTTCCCTTGAGCTCCAGTCTTCTCTAAAAGGCGAATTCAGTCAGAGAGGAAGGTTTTTGCCTGGACGTCGGATGGGAAAACTCAATACATGAAATCTCAGACGGACAGGAGGGGTGACTAAGTGCTTATCCGATTGATGGTTTTTGTTGGTGGTGATTGGTTTTAGTTTTAACTGAGTCTGATTCATTTCAAGAAATGAATGGAAGATAGCCTCCATGTTGTCACAGGCACTGTGCCAAGTATATCAGACACTTACGAATGTCATTAGATAATTGCCATATTTACAGTCAATAGCACTCGCTAAATCCCTGGTGCGGGGAGAGGAGCCCTTCAGAGGGAAATTGCTGCAGCTGAAGCCTCGCCAGTGGGAAGCAGTTCCATGTACCCTCCTGCTCCGATCGCTGGCGAGACCACTCCATGTCCTTCTTTGACACCATGCTCAACACAAATGCATAAAATTGCTTAACACAGTAAGAGATTTTTTGTGATTTTTTTTAAGCTATTATTAGTGTTAGTGTATTTTATGTGGGGCTCAAGACAATCCTTTTTCCAACGTGGCCCAGGGAAGCCAAAAAGTTGGACACCCCTGCACTAGATCCTCCTACCCAAGCAGGGGTGGGCATGAGGTGGAAGACAGGCACTGGATACCCACATAGCAATACGTTTTCTCCAAGTCACCTGCACGTGGAACTTCTATCCATCCTTAGGCATCCCCTGTGCTTGCCCTCACTTAATCCTCCAGAAGTTCCCACTCCCATTCCTGAGCCAGCTCTGTCCCCTTCTGCTCCTGCACACATCACGCAGAGTCTACATTACGTCCTTGGCTTTCTATCTGCACCACTGAACGGTGCGCTCCTTCAGGGGACAGGTATGTCTTATCTAACTTCCTGTCCTAGGCACAGGATGTGGTACACAGGATTTAACACACAGCTTAATAAAGCGGATTGAACAGAAATCAATGAGACCCTTATTGCTGGAGGGGAAGGCAGACATATTAAGAACTTTGGGAAACTATAGAGCAGGAGTGTCCAACCTTGTGGCTCCCCTGGGCCACAGTGGAAGGAGAACTGTCTTGGGCCACACATAATATACACTAACACTATTGATAGCTGATGAGCTAAGACTAAATGGCAGAAACATCTCACAATGTTTAAGAAAGTTTACAAACTTGTGTCGGGCCACATTCAAAGCCATTCTGAGCCACATGCAGCTCCCAGGCCGTGGTTTAAACAAGCTGGTGGGTATGATGGAGGTGGAAAGGGGGGAGATAGAGTGGGTGAGGGCTTCCACTCGGGAAAGACAGGGCACCGCCAACTGTTGTAAAGAGTAGGTTGTGGGGAGGTCAAATGAGTAGTAGTAGTAGTCTTCGTAGTAGTAGTAGTAGCAATAGTCGTCGTAGTAAACCTATACTGAGCACTTACTATGTGCGAGGAACACTTCTAAGTACTTGACATAAGTTAACTAGTTGAAACTTTGTTCCCATTTTATAGATGTAGAAAAAGATTAAGTAACTTGCCCAGAGACACATTACTTCAAATGGGAAGGTAGAGATTGGAAAGAACTGTGACACTACAAAGTCAGGGCGCTCTGGGGCCAAGTACAGGGCATGTTTTCAATGGAAGCTGAGAAGGAGGGAGGGGATGAGATCCAACAAACAATACTAACAGTCACCAAAGTACCCAGAGGCGATTTCAGAGAAACTCTGCATGGCTTGGCCTCATCCCCACCAGTCACACTCAGCTTTAGGTATTTTTGTTAGCAGTCCTGACCAAGGATTAGAATTGCCTCTCACGATTTGGTTTTCTGCCGGGCTACTTTTTCTTTCAATGTGACTCCCTGCTGAGCTCAGTCGGGAGGATAACACACACCTTTCAGGCAGAGGTGGCCAGAATGGGGGCAAAGTGACCAAGAGGAAGGAGCAGGGCATTCCAGGGGGAAGGAACTGCCTGTGTGTGGACGTGGGAACCAGCTGGTGTGTGGACGTGGGAACCAGCTGGTGTCCGGGGAACGCATCTTGAACAGATGAGGACAGAATTTATTTCATTTTCCGTCTCTCCCAGAGTTAGCCCAGCAACTCACTGTCCCAACAGCACCCCCTCAGGTGCTCACGTGGGGCCAGAGCTTGAAGATGTCCCCAGCGGCATCGTCTCCATGGGGGCACCTCTTTTCTCTGCATAAAACCCGGAGTCACACAATGGCAAGACGACCCCCAAGAGTCTCCTTTGTGTGCGTTAGTTACCATGGCTCCGTCCCAGGAAACGCAACAGGGCACATTTACCACGTCTAGGGGCGTGCGGAGGGGGCGCGGGGAGGGAACACAACTTTCTGACGTTGAAAGAAAGCTGCACTGAAACGAAGATCAGAAACCAGGGGGTAGAGACACACATTGCAGAATCGGGGAGAGCCCGCTCCCTCCATGTGGGGGTCCATTCAGCTTTCCAAGTGTCAACAGACTGGTCCTCCCAGGATCTGTGTTTCTTCTGCTGCTGTTTACACGCTGGTGTCTGGCGAGGGTGAAGTGTCTGCGTGTGACATTTAGTAAAATGCAGACATCACCTCATTGGGTCTCGTCAAAAACAGAACTTGTCCTCCCATTCATCTTTGTCAGACCTGCGGGGCAGCCAGGCTCGGTCATCCAGGGCCACCTCTTCCCTCGCAACGGAGGCAGAGATTTGACCCTGTATTCTGCTCATTAGACTTGGATCCACTTTCCCCGGTGAGCTGGCCGTGCGCCACTAAACCTCAGCATCTGCCTGTGGATCATTTCTCACGCAGATCAGGGAATCTCGTGGGCCACTGGGGTGAGTCTGGAGCTGGCTTTCAGGAGCGCTTACAGGACACAGCCCAGCGCCTTTTGTAATGGTTGTCAGTCCATTATTCTGCTTGGAGATCCTCCTCGCTCTTTAAAAGTGAGGTTGATGCCCGGGTTTCAGGCTCATGGACTTTCTGTGCCCACACTGTGGTCTTATCTCTGGCATCCCCTAGCTCTCCCGTGGGAAGGTTTACAGGACGTGGAAATGCCCAGGGACTGAGCCCAGTGGGGCTGCTGCCAGTCAGAAGACGGTTTGGCCCATGAGCCAAACCAGCAGAACCTTGCTTCGTTCTCCCCTGAAAATCCCCCCACGGCACCGAGCAGGCTCTGACAGACGGTTTGGGAAACTGTGAGAAGGAGGGAGCTATTCGACGTTACTTTCAATTCCAGAAACCATAGACTTTCCCTGGACTAGCCAGTTTCCTAACTGACCAGACCAAACTGCACAAAGCTTTCCTGCCACTCAACAAACACGGTCAGCTCGTGGGAGGCCTGACTGTTCTCCAAGCCAGCGCCTCAGCCCTAGTACACAGCCGCCTTGGCCCGGGGAGACACGCACATGTCTGCAGTTACAATCTGCCTGATTCTGTGGGGATGGATGGGAGGGACGTGCAGACACAGGGTGCCGTGAGAACTGGCACCAACAGGGGTCAGAGAAAATGCTAGAGTGTGAGTGTCTGGCACAGTCAGACCCAGCCTGCCTTCCAGTTCCCTGCGGAGAACTAGCGCAGGTGGCAGAAACTTGCTTGGACTAAAAGAACAGGTGCTGTAAACCTTATAGATAATTAATCTTACAAACGGAGTTTCAAATTCTTATTTAAATTTTCATTCATGTATTGCAAAAGTAATGCATAGTCAAGAATGCCAGGATAGCTCAGCCGTTGAGAGTTTGCCTCCCAAGCTGAAGGTCTGGGGTTCGATTCCTGGCCCCAGTCCTTGTAAACCCAGATGCTGAAGTGCAGCGCCACCGGAAACCACCAGGACGACAGCAAAGGCTCTCGCCTCCCATCGGAGGCCCCCAGTTTGGTTCCTGCCCCACGCAGCCCCACACCCACCTGTGTGGAATGAAACCATGTCACAACTAATGATGTACCACTATGGAGACTGCTCTGGGCCCTCCCCCTTCTCTCTGTCTCTCTCTCTCCTCTCAAACAATAAAACACATTTTTTTTTTAAGTAATGCATAATCATTTTTGCACTTTTACCAACCCATAGTGATCTGAAGCAGTGCTTTTTGAAATGGAATGTGTATTTGAAATACCAGAGAACCTTGTCAAAACCTGGGAGTTCTGGGGTGAGACCTGAAATTCTGCATTTCAACAAGCACCTGGGTGATGCAGATGGGGCAACCATGAGTCTCATAAATTTGGGTCTAGAAAATATGAAACCTCCTTCTATCCCCAACCCACTGGAGCCCATCTCTGTAATTATATTCCAGGCTACAGTATTCTACAATCTGCTTTCTTCACTAACTGTAGAGAAGGAGCCTACTTCAAGGTCAACACCCAAAATACGTAATCGCTTCTATTTACTACTTGCACAGAATGCCAGAGGAGAAATGCCACAATTGATTCACCTTGTCTCTCATAGATGGAGATTCCGGGTCTAAGATCAGGGCCATTTTTAAGTGCGCCCCGATTCATCCACTCTGTAACTGAGCCAGAAGGAGCTTTGGCCAATTAGCCAGCTCACCTGGGCCTAGTACGAAGCGCTGTGTGTCTCTCTGTGAGGAAAGGTAGTGAACTGTGCTGACTCAGGTTGAAATCATTGAGTCCCACTCCAGAGAACCCAGGAGCATCCCTTCTGTGCTGCTCCAGCCAGGCATGCTTCCTCCCGGACAGTGCTCTGGGGGATCGGCATACCCCTGACATGTAAGATCAGCAGCCTTCAGCTTTTGTTGTCAATTTTACGGGGGTGTTGTTGTAAAGGAACAAACAATTCCTTGCTTTTATATTGAGACACACATACATATGTAATAACAAGGAAAACAAAACTCACAGGAATTTTGAAGACTCAATCACGGGAGCTCAAAAGTGTTTTCTTGCTTGTGGCTGGCTGTTTTTGACCCTTTGGGTTCTAGCCCACACTTCTCTGCCACTTAGGGGTCATTTGATGGATGATGTTTTGAATCAGACCTTAACCTGATTCCATCCCCTCATCTACAGCTCAGAAGACAGGCTCAGGTGGGTGAGTAGCCCACAGTGTCAGATGAATGGAAGCAGGTCATTAACAGACTCTAAATCATGAAGATGAAAATCCATGGGAAGCTTTGCAAGCTTGGAATCATGCAAAGCTGAGGACAGCTTAGAAGTTGCAGTTTAGCCCAGTGGCTGTCAAACCTTTCTGCATATTAAAATCAGTAGAGAAGCTGTTAAAATCTCTGAAGTTCAGGCCCAATCAAAACCAACTAAGATTTTCCTGGGGTGGGACCCAGACATCAATATTTTCTGGTTTCCCAGGTGATTTCAGTGTTGAGCCTTCAGGGGCCGATCTAGCAAATAAAAATGCAGGCGGCCCAGCTGACTTTGAATTTCAGTTAACTAATACATTTCTTAGTAACCAAATATCGCATAAGGCATGCTTATACTAATGAGAGTGATACGTGTTCCTTATCCAAATTCAAATTTGACTAGGCATCCTGTATTTCCTCTGGCCACCTTAGAGTAAGGTGACCAGATTTTAACATTGGTAAAGCGGGACACCATTGACCGGGGGGGAGGGGGTTCTTGATTAAAAATTGGGTCTATCTCCCGCCGTTCCCTAGCTTGTCGTGCATTCTTTCCAAAAATTGGGACTTTTTTAAAGTGCCGCAGGACGCGGGACAAATTGTTAAAAATTGGGACTGTCACGCCAAAAGTGGGCCATCTGGCCACCTTACCTTAGAGCAGCTAAGTTTGAGAGCCAGGCTTTGTGGAGAGTCAGGGTCAAGGTGTCACGCTCTGTGTACTGATCAGTACCCCTCAACTCCAAATTTGTCTAGCCTCAGATGGGATCCAGGAGCCAGGTGGGTGGCATCTTTTGGAACATTAGGGCCCTGGGCCTGACACTTGGGACTTGAGAGAGAAACAAGAAAGCAGGTGGTAGTTGTGCTGCAGGCAGCTTACAGTTCGCCAGAGTGTCCTTTCAGCCGGTTCCACACTCATGTGCCCAGAGGGAAGAGTTGGGCCTCTGACAAGATCCTGACAAAGGCTGAGATGCTCCCAGCAGTAGGAAGCCCCTCCCATACCCATTGATTTCCTTCACTCAGGTCCAGAGCAGCAGCTCGGTGTCTTCTGCAAGTGACATGCAGGCTCCTGCTGCAACCCGCCCCTCTCCCCAACCCTTCTTCCTACCAGCTTCTTGTCTTCCCAACCTGGTGAGTGGAGAGCTGAGGAACGCGGTCTACTTGTGCAAAAGCCCCTCACGATTCCAAATGCACCCAAACCAGCAAGTACCAAAATACCTGTATCCCAGTCAGAACAGGTAACATGGAAATGCTGTACAGAGAAAGGCCAACATGGGGTCCAGATGCTTCTTCCTGGACAGGGAGGTCGGAACTCCAGATGGGATGTGACAGTGGTGCGGGAAGCTGCCCGGGCCCGCAGCCACCAGCTGGTGGCTTGATTTGGATCACGGCCATGCAGGAATGGTCTAAGGAAGTTATCCCCTAGTCTTGAGCTCCCAGAGTTCCAGAACGTCCAGACTCATCCGGGACTTGCAAATTATGAACTTACTGCAGAGAAGGAGGCCTATGAGCTGCCCAGTTTGTGAAAGTGCTAATGTCCTTGTAACCTGACCCACGGTTCCACAAACAGATGAGCCTTCCCAACACACATTTTCCTATTTTGCTACCGGTGCCCTCTGGTTTCTAACCCATAAGTGGTACCCATGGAAAATAAGGGGGTTGGTTCTGTATCATTCATATGGAGACCAACTCCCACTCAAATAGATCCCAAATCCAAGACAAGCAATGTGTGGGCGAAGAAAGAAAAAAAGCGATGACTGGGACTTTCGAAAGAGCACATGTGAAGGAAGTGGGAAGAGGCTCTGGTTTTTTTCTGCCCGTGTCTCAGGATCCCAGTCTAGGGAGCGAGCACTGCCTGGCCACCCAGCTCTCCGGCCAGGGCTCAGAGACTTCACCCCCCACCGCTCCCCGCCATGCACACAACCAGTTAGCCCTGGTTGGCCTCCCTCCTGCAGCTCCCGATGGCCTTCGCCAGGACTCTCCTGGGGTTTCGCTCCACACACCATCAGTTCTAGCCCAGAAAACTCTTGAAGACGTTGGTCACCTCTGAGCTTGATTGTGAAATCCATTTCCTCACAAAACTTCCCTCTGATCCTTGAAGTCCACAAAATGCTTCCTGGGGCAAAGAGCCCATTTTGTCAGGCTGCCTGAGCTCGCGGCAGGTTCTTGGTGGCCACAGTGACTCATGTGGCAGTCATGCAACCACAGGCGGTTGTGGGCGAGGAGACCATCTGGACGCCAGGCCACCTGGCCCTGCTGCTTCCGATGGGCCTATAAGACACCGAGTCTCATGGGGCACAAAGTGTCCTCTGGTTCCACTTGCTCCTTCGTTGGTTCATTCACCAAACATTTCCTGAGTGCCTCATGTATCTGACCCTATGCTGGGCGGTGGGCGTATTAAGTGAATAGGATGTCTCTGCCTTGAAAGATATGCCGTCGACTTTTGCAAAAGTCCCTCAGGATTTAAAATGCACCCAAATCCACAAGAAACAAAATACTGGTATCGGGGTCCGAAGAGCTAACAGCGAAATGATGAAAAGAGAAAGGCTAGTGTGGAGCCCAGCTCCTTCTTCCTGGGACCCGGAGGTCACGACGCCAGCTTCTGAGATGCTGGCGGTGGTGTGAGAAGCTGCCCCGGCCAGCAGCCCCCAGCTGATGGTCTACCTGCAGACACTGAGCCCCAAGGCCACATCTGGTGACCTGGCCACAGGAGTCCTCAGTGAACTAACTGATGAAGATTTATGTCCAGAGATGATGGCTGGAGTTTTACCAACAGAAGTAAAAAGTTGGGTGTTTCCTGAATATCCAATAATAAATATGTGATTAAAAATGTATAAAGTCATCATTTGATAGTCTATTAGGTAGCATTCATTTCCTTCCTTCCTTCATTCATTCAACAGATAGTTATTGGGCAGCCACTCTGTGCCTATCTGAAGTTCAGGCTCTAAGACTAAGGTGACCAGATTTTAACATTGGTAAAGCTGGACACCATTGACCGGGGGGGAGGGGGTTCTTGATGAAAAATTGGGTCTATCTCCCACCGCTCCATAGCTTGTCGTGCATTCTTTCCAAAAATCGGGACTTTTTTAAAACATCGCGGGACGTGGGACAAATTGTTAAAAATCGGGACTGTCCCGCCAAAAGCGGGATGTCTGGTCACCCTATCTAAGAGGCAGGTGTAAACAAGAGAGAGGGAGTCCCTGCTATCTCACAGCTTAGAGCTTAGGGGTGTGTGTGTGTGTGCAACATGGGGAAGGTGTGCCAAGGGGCATCCCTGTACTACAGATCAAGGCTGGTTAGCCCCACCCCCGGGGAAGAAATACGTGAAATACGTGAAGCTTTACAAACTATGTTCAGAGAAGGGAAGATGCTCCTGGAATAATGTTAAATTTACAATAACAAATTAAAAGCCAGCGATGAGTAGGATTTCAGTTTTCATTTCCAAAGTACATACACACACATATGCACACACACACTGAACTAAAGCCTAGGAAAGCAATGGAACAATGGAGTGATCTTCAGCACACCCACACTTTTGCCCCCCCTCACAACCTTGTCCCCCTCCCCAGCCACCAAGGGCATCCTTTGGTCTCCCCACAGATACAAGTATCACAACCTCCAGGAGGCCTACCCTCCTCTCCTCACACCTGGTTCTAAGTTTGCCTCTTGCTCTCAGTGAACTATATGAGTCTTTGCAGGGCAGGCACCTGCCTTTGTCATTGGGCACATGATGCCACATTGTACAACCCACATGCCTTGAATATCCAATAATAAATATATGATGCCTTTTTTCTTTGGAGGGGCCAAGGGAGAGCCTAATGCGTTCTTCCTATCATCATTCTTTAATTTGGCTCATCAATGCTTTCTGCTCAATCTTTGGATACATGTCAACTAAACCTAACTGTACAGAAAGTTTCCTGAAGCCTCACCTTCCATCCTCTTGCCCCTCCATCTTACTGTGCATTTCCAACATCGATGTGTGGAGGGAGAGCAGCCGCTGCCCCCAGATCCAGGAACACATGGGCTTTTCAGCTTCTGCAACTTCGCCAATGCTCTTTGTATTTGTTGTTTTATAAAAGAAAAACGATACTTCATTTTAGCACTTCTTCACTGGTGAATTAGACTTGGTGTTTTTGTTTTGTTTTGTTTTTTCATCTGTATTTCTTCTGCAAACTTAGGTTTACAGACAATTTTTGCCCACTACTCTATTGCATTTTTGGACCTTTGGTTCTAACTTCTCTAAGCTTTTTATATAATAATAGTATTGTCAGTGCCCTAAGGACATTCTGAGAAGATAAGCAATGGAAGAAGTCACAAAAGCAAAGAGGAAGTATTTGTATAAAAATTAACAAAGGGGAGGAGGGGGGAAGGAGAGAGGGAGGGAAGGTGGGAGAGGGCACCAGCATTATGCACACACTCAATAGTTTGGTGGTTATCTGGAGAGGGGGGAGGAGGGAAGAGGGAGAGTTGGGGGGGGAGGTGGGAGTGGGCACCAGATATATGGTGGTGAAGGGGGAGCTGATTGTGGGAGGTGGGCACATAATGCAATGCATGAGAGATGTGATGTGGACTTGTACATCGGGAAACTATCTAATTGTTACCAACCAATGTCACCCCATTAAATTTAACAATAAAAAATAATAATAATAAAATAAAATAAATTAACATTATCTGCAACTAATAGAAAAACCACCTAACAGTTAAAAGGCAGATACATTTAGAAAATATACTTATTACAAAGAAATGATGGTAGTTTCATCTATATATACTTTATTAATATAGTACCACC
>PVKE010031885.1:0-18788 GCA_004027555.1 Craseonycteris thonglongyai
GATCGAATCCCGGCTCCGGCCCAGGCAGGACCCACGTGCTGAACTGGGGAGTTCCCACAGTTCGGTTCTCTAACTGTCTCTGTCTCTGTCTCTCTCTCTATCTGTCAAAAAGTAAAATAGAAATAAATATGTACTGAAGACAAAAAGATAATTTCTCTCTATAAATGTGAAAAGATAAAAAAAAAAAAAAAAAAGAAATAGGTTCTAAAAGCTTTCCAAAAGTTAGGAAAAAATCAGTAAGAAGTTGACAGTCATTTTTTCAAGGTACATACTTCAGTTTCGTATATATGGGCTCTACCATGAGGCTGAGGTTATTCACACACTTTCTGCCTCCCATCTCCCCATTCTGTGGCTTCCAGATTTTTGTTGCTTATTACTTTTGTAACATTTAATTCTCTGAAATCATAATTTCCACAGTTCCCAAGGGTTAGTTCTGTACTTTGGAGCATGACTCTTTTCTAGGGCTTCAGTATTTCTTTTGGGGGTTAGTGGAACTGACTTGCATTTCTTCTCTTGCAGAGCTGTTCCTTTGGGTACCATGCTGGTGGCTGGGGCAAACCTCCAGTAGATGAGACTGGGAAACCACTCTATGGGGATGTGTTCGGAACCAATGCTGCTGAATTTCAGGTATGGGCCATGGTTGGCAAACGTGGTCTTACTTAAGGTCATGAAATTTAGTGAAAGTTCATGTATAGCTTCATTATCGGAGAGCTGGGTGTTGTAAATTTTCAGTCTGAAAAAGGACATACATTTTCCTGGGCTGTGATGAAAGCCCCCCATTAGAATATGAGCTCTCTGTGGGCAGAGATTGTCTTTTTACTCGTATCAGTATCAGTTTCCATTTACAAAAGTTTGACACATAATTAGGTACTTGGTAAACATTAGTTGAATGAATGATCTCTTTTAGACTAAGACAGAGGAAGAAGAGATTGATCGGACCCCTTGGGGGGAGCTGGAACCATCTGATGAAGAATCTTCAGAAGAGGAGGAAGAGGAGGAAAGTGATGAAGACAAGCCAGATGAGACAGGCTTTATTACCCCTGCAGACAGGTGGGGGAAGCAGTGTGCCTCTCTGAAATGGTATGTCTTTGGGGTACTTCTCTTTACTCTAAGGCTTGTTCCTCTCTCCACAGTGGCCTCATCACTCCTGGAGGGTTCTCATCAGTGCCAGCTGGAATGGAGACCCCTGAACTCATTGAACTGAGGAAGAAGAAGATTGAGGAAGCGATGGATGGGTAAGGGAACTAGGCAGGGCTGGGAGGGGAGGCTTTCTCTTCCCTTTGGCCTCTAGGTTGACTGGTTAACTTTTGTTCTCCACCCCTTTGAACAATTATTGTACAACAACTGTGTGCCAGGCACTGCTCTAGGCAGTGGGGAGTCAGCAGTGAAAAAGACAGGCCAGATAAACAAGTCATCAGAAAAAAAGATGTAGATAGGACAGTGAAGCAAAGGAAACTGGGTAATGGGATGGATGTAGAGGGGTTTAGGTGGTAGGGATGCCTCTGGGAAGGTCTCATTGAGGAAGAGGTGTTTGAGCTGAGAGTGAATGTTAGGAAAGAGCCAGCAGCCACAGGATGATGTGGGGCAGAAGGAACTAAGTTCAAGCTGTCCATAGACCCTAAGACAGGCACAAGTTTTGTGTACTTACGCATTTTGAAGCTCTGTTATTAGTATATAAACCTGTGGCATTGTTAAGTCTTGATGAATGGACCCCTTTTTTTATGAAAGGATTGTCTGTTCTGTTCGTTGTTCCCTTATTCCCGTTTTTCCACTTTTGGGATTATTGAACGCTTTTTATGATTTCATTTTATTTCCTTTGTTGACTTATTAACTGTAAGTCTTTGTTTTATTACTTTAGTGGTTACTTTAGAATATCCATCTTCATCACAGTCTACCTTCAAGTGATATCATACCACTTCCGGATAGTATTAAGAACCTTACAAAGTGTACTTGCATTTCTTCTCTCCTGACTTTTGTACTCTTACACATTTTACTTTTACATATGCTATAAATCCTATACTGTGTGGCTATTAGTTTTGTTTCAGCGGATGTATTAACATATATAATTACAATTTCCAGTGTTCTTTCATTTTTTATTTCTAGGTTTCTATCTGGTATCATTTTTCTTCTCCCTGGATGTCTTCAGCATTTCTTGTGGGTCTAGTGGTCATGAATTCTTTTAGCTTTTGTCATCTGAAAATATCTTCATTTGGTTTTCCTTTTTGAAAGATATTTGTCAGGTATAGGAATCTAGATTGACGGTGTTATTTTCTTTCAAGTACTTTAAAGATGTTGCTAGTGTCTTCTTTCATAGTTTCTGGTGAGAAATCTGTCTTCATCCTTTTGTTCTTCTGTACATTATGTGTCATTTTACTCTGGCTGCTTTTAAGATTTTATCACTGTTTTGAACAACTTGATTATGCTATGCAGTGTAGGACACTGTATTGGTATAGTTTTCCTCATGTTTCCTTGCTTGGAGTTTGTTAAGCATCTTAAATCTAGATTTATAGTTTTTATTAATTTTGGAAAAATTGTGGCCATTATTTCTCCAAGTATATGTATTTTTTTGTTCCCTTCTCTTTGTCCTTGTCTTTGGGAACTCCAATTATACATCTGTTGGATCTCCTAAAGCTTTCCTGTTTACTGATGCTCTGTTCATTTTTAAAATACCTCTTTTGGGAAAGCCGGGATGGCTTAGTGGGTTAAGCGCTCGCTTTGAAGCCCCGAGGACCGAGGATCGAATCCCAGCCCTGGCCCAGGCGGACCCACATGCTGAACTGGGGTGTGCTTCCTGAATGTGGTGAGGCCCCCAGTTCAGTTAAAAAATAAGTAAATAAAATAAAATATAGACAAAAAAAAAATTCAGACTCTGAAGAGTTTCTAGCCTAAAAAAAAAAACAAACCTCTTTTTTCTTTATATTTTATTTTAGAAAATTTCTGTTGTGTTTGCTAATATAGTTCCTGCAATTTCTAATCTGACATTAATCTCTTTCATTGTAATTTTCATCTATAAGCACTGTGATTTGGGTGTTTTTATATCTTCTGTGCCTCTTACTTAACTTCTTGGAACATACAGAATACAGTTATAAGAACATTTTAGGGGAAGCTGGGATGGCTCAGTGGGTTAAGTGCTCACTTTGCAGCACCGGGGATCGAGTCCCGGCCCCGGCCCGTGCGGAACCATGTGCTGCACTGGGGAGCTCCCCCAGTTCAGTCCTCTCTCTGTCTCTGTGTCTCTCCCTGTCTCTGTCAAAAAATTAATAAAATAAATAAAAACTTTAAAAATACCCTCAAAACCTTTAAAAAAAAAAAAAGAACATTTTAATGTATTTGCTTGCTAATGCCAACATTGTGCCAGTTCTGGGCTGATTTAAATTGATTATTATCCTCATTAGTGATTATGTTTTCCTGTTTGTTTGCATGCCTGTTAATATTTGATGGGATGCCAGACTTTGTGAAATGTACCTTGTTAGGTCCGGGCTACTTTGTATTCTTGTAAATCTTTAGCTTTGTTCAGGGATTCAGGGATATAGTTAAGGTACTTGGAAACAGTTGGATTCTTTTAGGTCTTGCTTGTCAGATTCCTTAGGACAGACGCAGTGCTCGCTCAGTCCTCTCCACTACTGAGGCCCAAGTTGTTCCTTATCCTGTACCTAGTGCCCGGCTGATCAGGAGGTTTTTCAGTCTGCCTAGTGGAACTAGGCACTGTTCCCAGTCCTGAGTGAGTGGCAGCTACTGTTGCCATTAATTCTTTCAGGTGGTTCTCTCCCTGGCCTGGGTAGTTTCCTCACATGTAATACCCACCTGAGTACTTGAAGGGGCCCCTCTGCAGGTCTGTTGAGTTCTTAGATCTCTGGGCTGCATTCTCTTCACTACCCTGTCCTGTGTTCTTTAGCCAACTTGGGCTTCCTGCACTTTCAGCTTCATCCCTTCAACTTGTGGCGTTCCCTCGGCTCTCTGTGGGTTACTCCTCCCTGTCGTGTGGTCTGCAGACTTTCCATGTGGTAGGCTGGGCAATTGAAGGACTCACGTCATTGAAATATCTGTCCTTCGTTGCCTCATATCCATTGACTTTTGCCCTTTTTTTTGGTTGTTTCAGGTGGGAGGGTGCATCTAGTCCCTAGTGCTCCTTGTCCGGAAGCAGAAATCTCAAGATTTGCATATTCAAGATAGAAAAAGAAAGAAGGGTATAGTGAGCAGGAATTAGGTAAGGGACCAGATTATGAACCTTTAGATCCTGGTAAAGAGTTTAGATTTTTTCAAATGATGATCAGGAGCCTCAGTGGGTTTTGTTTTTTTTTAAGATTTATTTTTATTGTTTTTGACAGAGAGAGAGAGAGATACAGAGACAGAAGGGGGAGGGCCCAGAACGGTCTCCATAGTTGCACGTCATTGGTTTTTCCACATAGTTTCATTCCACAGGTGAGCGCGGGGCTGCACAGGGCAGACACTGAACGGGGGCACTCCCCAGTTCAGCATGTGGGTCAGCACGGGCAGGGGCCGGGATTCGATCCTCGGCCCCCAGGGTTGCAAAGTGAGAGCTTAACCCACTGAGCCATCACGGCTTCCCCCTCAGTGGGTTTTGAGCAAAGGAAGGATAGGATCTGAATTCTGTTTTAAGGTGTTTGCTCTGGTCGCTGTGGAGGAATAGGTTGTCACCTCTTCCAGAGGGAGAGGTGGGAAAGAAATCATATCTGAGTTGATACTGGTAGATTTGCTCTTGTGTTTCAAGTGGAAAGCCTTGAAATAGGTAGTAAGACTGGATGTGGAAGGCTTTTACACCAATGGAGTGCTGGAAGTTTGGGTTATATTAGAACTCCAGTCACAACTTTGGGCAGGCGTTGCTATAGCTTCTTCTCTCCTATTCTCTACCCGAGATCTTGTGGAAACTTTCAGCCTCTGACCCATAACCCTTCTTCGCATGTGGGAATCTTGGTCTCTGATCCCCTAATTTGGGAATCCTTTAACTCAATCTCTGTACTCCTTACAGGCTGTATTCCCTGAAATCGGCACCAACCTAGTTCTTTCCTCTCATAAGTCTCCATGAGCTGCAGAGGCAGCTTGGGCATTGTTTTTTCCCCCTGGGTGTCTTGGATTCTCTCCAGGGAGCTGGGTGGAGGTGTTGTCCATGCTCCTTTTGGGCTTGACCCCCTTGTCCTTTGCAGAAGTGAGACGCCCCAGCTCTTCACTGTGTTACCAGAGAAGAGAACAGCCACTGTTGGGGGAGCCATAATGGGATCAACCCACATCTATGACATGTCCACAGTGAGTACTTGGAGGATACTGCTTTTGAGCGGCTAGAAAGAGGGCAGAAGCTAGGTCTGCTGGGCCTCTCTTTGAGGATGACCAGGCTTTGATCCTTCTTCTAGGTTATGAGCCGAAAGGGCCCGGCCCCTGAGCTGCAAGGTGTGGAAGTAGCCCTGGCGCCTGAAGAGTTGGAGCTGGACCCCATGGCCATGACCCAGAAGTATGAGGAGCATGTGCGGGAGCAGCAGGCACAAGTGGAGAAGGAAGACTTCAGTGACATGGTAGCTGAGCATGCTGCTAAACAGAAGGTAGGAAGGAGCTCACACCAGAACTCCCTACTGGGAGATGGGGGGAAGCCAGGGACCCAGAATGACTTTTTCAGTGGAGTGGTGTCCTCTAGTGGTGAAAGCGAGGGAGGACTCTGCCTGCTGCACCGAGCTTCCTTGGTGTGGGAAACCTTAGAAATGCTCTGGTGGGCTGCCCTCTAAGGATGATGACATTGAGGCACAGGGAGGGGAAGGAATGCATCCAAGTCTGAGAATCCATTTTCAGTGCTTTTTCCACAGGTATATGTGGCTGTGTCAGGCTTCCCGCCCTTGTTTTGAGGACCAATGGGTTGTTTAACCTATTGTAACCTGTTTCTCTTTCTCTTCTTCAGCAAAAGAAACGGAAAGCTCAGCCCCAGGATAGCCGTGGGGGCAGCAAGAAATACAAGGAGTTCAAATTTTAGGTCCCCCTTACACACCCAACCTTCCCTTAGGCCTTCTACCTGGACACCTGGGCTTAACACATGGGTCCCCAAGAGCCAGCTCTACCACATTCCCAAGGGCATGTCATTTCATGTTATTTTAGACCTGTTTTGTAAATAAAGCTGCTTCCCAAGGAAAGAGATGAATATCTGACATTCCTGATCTTCCCTCGTCTCCTTTTAGTCTTCTCCTGCAAAAGGAATTAAACAGCCTTTTCTACACTCTTGGGTTGCTCCAGTTACCAGGGGCATGCATCTGGATCAGATATTGGCATTGAGACTGGTGATGAAGCCATAGCCATCCAAAAACTGTTTTACCACTGCCTGCCTTTGTAGGAAGGTCTGGGGGAAGTACCTGAAGGGTTGGTTTGAACTTACGGCTTTGTCCTTGGGGACTAATAATAGCCAGCTTAGCACCCTGACTAGGCTGAGAAAGTAACAGTGGGCTTGGGAAGTAGGCCAAGTCAGGGCTTCCTAATAGACCTTGTGGCCAGAAAAGTCTTGAGTCCTTACTGGGACCTCAAAACCTAGATTGTCCTGAGTCCAGGTGAGCCCCTGGGTGGTTTCAACCAACCAGTCTCCATATTTTGGTTTGTATGTGGGGGCTTGATTTGTGTTAGTTCTAGTCCCCAGTACTGAGAAGTCTTCCTGGTGGGCTAGACTAGGTTGGGTCCAAAGGCATTTGCTGAATGTTGGGGAGGTAAGTCACATACTGCCGCTGTACCAGAGTTACTGGTATAAGTGCACCAACTGAGGTGTCACAATGTGCAGAGGCTTCAAGGTGGTTTTTAACATGTTGCGTACGGCGGGGTTTAAAACCCTCATACCCCTCTGTTCCGGCAGGTATTTAAATGAGACGTTGAAATGAACTCTTCTTTTTAAAATGCTATTGCTTCCATATTATTTATAACTTTTCAATGAAATTTTTTGTACTTACGTAAACTTATCCATTGATATTTGCTCATTATATATCAACCAAACCTCATTAATTAAATAAATCTTGCAAAAAATAAAAGGTCAAGTGTAAAAACGAGAATTCTCGTTACCCGTCGTTAACGCATGGCTCAGAAAAAACCCCGAAGATTCTCGTGATCCATACGCAATGTGTTAAAAGGGGATGTGTGGGAGATCCCACGGAGAAAGTTGCAATTGAATTAGGCTTTGGGAGATAACAGAATTTTAAATAGTTCATTAGTAATGAAGCAGAAAAAACATTCCAAGTGGAAGAAACTGAGGGCAGGGATGGCAAGCTTCAGACTGTAATGGTTCCTTGGGAGAGCTGGACTGTAAGGGCAGAAAAGATGGGTTGGGTCTAGATGGGCCATGGCTTAGCTTATTAACTCGTGCCAAGGGTCTTTCGGACTGTCCCTGAGCACCTCTCCCTACATGGGAGAAAAGCAGGGGCAGAAACCTCACGGCACTTGGTCCCCGCTACCCGGTGGCCGCCGGGTCCCCACCATGCCCTTCACTAATCTTGATGAAGAAACCCCGGGGCTGCAGAGCAGGGGCCAGGTGTGCGGTCCGAAGGCGGTAGTGGGCCGGCACCGGGCTTGGCCTGGGCCGAGGCGCGCTCCTGAGGACCCTCCACCCGCTTCTGAGTCGGAGCCGCACCCCGGAAAAGCGGGGTTTCCGCTGGCCAGGCTCTTCCGAGAGGAGACGGGGGATGGGGAGGACTGGGCAGGCCGCCTACGACTCCCTGCCGAGGGTTTGCGGGGAGGGGCCGGCTGAGCATGCGCGGGGGCTCCAGACCCCACCCCTCTTGAGCAGGGGGCGTGTGCCCACAGGCCCGCTGGGGCCTCGGGCCCAGGCCCCTCCTCCGGGTGCTGGGTGGGGCTGGCTGTGCGGGCCAGGGCTCCCCGCCCTCTTCCCGGACACGCCCACCCAGTGTCTCGGCAGCCCGTGTGCCGCAACAGGCAGCGGAGGGCGAGCGCGAGGACCGCGCCGCGAGGTCCTGCGCCTGCGTGCAGTCTCGCTCACTCGCGCGCTCCAGCGGGCGGGCTGAGGAGACGAATCGAGCCCCCGCCACCGCCGGCGCCGCCACAGGGGGAGAAGCCTGGGCGTCCGCCTGGCGTTGCCGCGATACCCCCTCCCGCGCCCCGGACCCCCGGCTGGGCCATGGCTGAACGCGGAGGGACGGGCGGTGGTCCCGGAGGCGCCGGGGGTGGCAGTGGCCAGCGGGGCTCTGGGGTCGCCCAGTCCCCACAGCAGCAACCACCGCCGCAGCAACCACCGCCGCAGCAGCCAACGCCCCCAAAGCTGGCCCAGGCCACCTCGTCGTCCTCGTCCACCTCGGCGGCGGCCGCCTCCTCCTCATCCTCATCCACCTCCACTTCCATGGCCGTCGCGGTGGCCTCGGGCTCCGGGCCTCCCGGAGGCCCGGGGCCTGGCCGCACCCCGGCCCCCGTGCAGATGAACCTGTATGCCACCTGGGAGGTGGACCGGAGCTCATCCAGCTGCGTTCCCAGGTGAGGGGGGGGGAGGGGACCGGGCCCTGGGGGCTGCCCAGTTGGGACTATGACAGGCCCCCGCTTTCCCATTCCATCCTGTCCCATCGCCCAAGGGGATCCCCCTTCCCTAGACTGCCCCCTGGCTGCCCGCTGCCGGGCCTGGCCCCAGCCTGGGCTCCCAGGACATCCCCACCCCCGCCCTGTGGGGACCCCGCCCTCTCCTGGCAGCCCCACCTTCTGCCTCAGGCTGAGACCACCCTCTTTCCTTCCTCTTGTGGGGCCTTCTGGATTTTCAGCCCTGGGCCTTGTTGATCTGACTGAATCCGGCCTTCCTGACAGTCAGTTTCCCCGAGGAAGTCAGACACTTTTCCCTGCCTTGCCGGCGCCTGTAGGCTGCACATATTTTACATAGATGTGGCATAGATATCTTTTGATATTATTTCCCAATATACTCAGCATATGCCAAACTCAGCTATCACCTTCTGCCAGGTAAAGCCCATATAGTAAGCCTTGGGGCCTGTATTTAGTCTGCAGTACACATGTTTATTTGTACTTCGAATCACAGGCATTCTGTCCCGGCCTTGGTGCTCTTGTAAAAGTCCTATTTAGTGTGTCTTCAAGTGTATTTTTCATCTCCATCATCCCCAGTAACTGGTCACAAATTCTCTAGCCCTGCAGGTGACATGAAATTACTGCTTTGTTTCTAAATTTAATCCATTCCTGTCTGTTGGGAACTGAACCATCTGGGGACTTTCCTTCCATTGCTAAATCTCCCCGAGTTTGGGATATTTTCTGTTTCTATGTTGGCAAGGCAATCTTTCTCCATCTCTCAGATTCTATAGGAACAGTGTGCAGTGTCTTACAGTTTACTGCTTGAATAGACAGTGAAACTGGTTTTGTCCAGTAAGCCCAGAGAGGTGCCTGGAGGTACTCTTTTTATCACCTCTGCGTCGATTCTGTTGCCTTGGAGTCTTGGGCTCACTTTTTACTCTGTTGGCCCAGCCTTGGGCAGATGGATGTATGTGTAAGTGGGGGTTAGGAAGCATTGTCTGCTTCTATCCTCAACTATTTTCCCATTTTTATTTTGATTTATTTCATGCATACAAAATTTTATGTGTGTGTGTGTATATGCTTATAGATATCTATATGGATATCTATATATAGAGAGATAGATATATCCTAGATAGGCTATTAAAAAAAAAAAGGAAGACATCCTATACTTGATTCAGTTTAAGAAATAGAGCATTACGGATCATGTTGAAGCCCTCTGGGTTGCCTCTTCCTAACCACATTCCTTTCTTCTCCCGCAAAGGTAAACGCTATTCTGAATTGTGTGTTTATCATTTCCTTGTCTTTTAAAACTAGTTTTATTACATGTGTGCATCTCTAAACAATATTTTTAAATTTTGAATATTTTTGAAGTTTATGGAAATGCTATCATAATGTATGTGTTCTGTGACTTATTTTAGTGTGGTTTTTTATTTTTTAATTCAGGATTAAGTTTGTGAGAATCATCACTTATAAGTTGTATGATAGCTGTAGTTTAAATATTTTCACTAATGGATAGAATTTCATTGTATGAATATGACATAACTCTCTTTTTGAAGAACATTTGGGTTGTTTCCTCTTTGTTAACGTGAACAGTCATGCTGTGAATATTTTTGTCCAAGACCCCTAGTGCTCCTTGCAGAAGTTTCTTTCAGTTGTCCTTATACATAGGAGTAGAATTGCTGTTGTCAGAGTATAATATACATCTGGAACTTTTTTACATAATGCTAGATTGATTTTCATTCACACACACACCCCCACCCCCCAATACACACTAATCATGCCCTTTGTGTTTCAACATTCACTTCATTGACTTACACTTTCTTTTTTTTCTGTACCTTTTTTAGGGTAATCAGCAGCCATGTTAGTTTAGTTTGCTTTGGCCAGCACCCTAGCACACCACCAAACTCAAGTGGGAGTTTAGTATGTGATGCTGTCCCTCTCTTGGTCTTGAGCACACCACTCATAGACCCATCTCTAGCTGAACGATTGTAATCTACCTTTTTCAAACATAAAAGCTCTGTGCACCTTTCCACATGGCTCCAGTGTTTATAACATATGCTTGCCCCTTTTCCCTTTACATCTGTCACTGTTTGATGACATTTGAACAGCTGCCTTCTCTACCTTGTTAGATTGAAAAGACATGAGTCAACTGGCAAGAAACTGCTGTGTGACAAGGAAGGATAAATAAAATCACTGGTAGCTGTTGATTTTTGGTCTGCCCCATTAGTCACTGAAAAGTCCACATAATACATTAGCCCAAGAAATGGCCAAGCATCCTGGTCGAATCAGTTATTATTATGCTAACCTCTGGGTTGATTTGAGAGGCTCGGGCTACCCTGTTTTCACCTGCGTAAGCATACAGTGTGTCATGTCTGCTGACCAGTCCTTGAGATTGTCAACTGTCCTGCTCTGGCTTTAGTTTTCAGCTGTCACCTCTGTGTCTTCCAGCTCCTTGTGGAACACTTGTGTTCTTTGGAGCATGATGTTTTATCTGCAGGATGGAAAATAACACCCTGTGAAGAGAAAATGGGCTGCTATTGGCCCTTTGAGTTATCAGAGTCATCTGGTTAATTTGAGGTCTCCTTGGTGCACTTGTTCACGTTGTTTAAAATAAAATGGCAGCATGCACTCTGTACACAACACTCTGTATATAGCCTAGGATTAACATTCTTGTCTTGTGTAACTCAAATGAGACCCAAACCTATGAGATACATACACTTAAGAAATGTAAACGTGATTGTGGATCTAAGGTTAGCTATCCATAACAGTGTTTTGGGATTCAGTCTTATGAAATGTGACCCTCTACCTAGTACAGAAAACAGAGGTCATGCCGCTTTTCTTGATCTCTATAGAAATATAATTTAATTTTGGGGAAAAAAAAAATCCTGTTTTCTTTAAAGATGAGCATTATAGTTGTCCCTCAGAATGCTCTTATTAACATTCACTAACTTTCCTCAGAAACTATAGTAATCTTTTAACTTTTTATAGATGAAGAACATACATACAGTTGGCTTTAAAATAACTAAATTATTCTATTCATTGCCATTTTATCAGCATTTTTTTTAATTAAAAGATTAATACATGTCTATTATTAGAAATTCTAGTAGTATGGAAACATGGAAATTATAAGAAAAAGAAGCCCTAGTCCTATCTCTGTTCTAACTCCCCAGAGGTAATCACTGGGAAATATAGTTGGCTTTTATGATTCTGTCATGAGCAGATAGATCCGTTATAGGTCCTTTATGAAATTCACAGCTTTCAAAGTTGGCATTGTTTTCCCTCCACACTAAGTAGTACTTTCTCTACTATGGCCCATGGTGTGGATAGTGGTGTGGCACCATTGTAGGTACCAGGTGGCATGTTGCTTGATGTTTAAGAAGGGGTTTTATTTATTTATTTATTTATTTTTATTGTTTTTGACAGAGAGAGAGAGAGAGACAGAGACAGAGAGAGAACTGAACTGGGGGCACTCCCCAGTTCAGTACGTGGGTCTGCACAGGCCGGGGCTGGGATTCGATCCTGGGTCCCTGGCGCTGCAAAGTGAGCGCTTAACCTACTGAGCCATCCCATCCCGGCTTCCCAAGAAGGGGTTTTAGAGCCTTGGTATCAATACCTTCTCTTAGGTCTTTGTATGGTGAGGTTTCCCTGATGTTCTTTCTTCCTTTTGAATTGCTTAAATAGGAGAGGCAGAAAAATTACGAAGTTTCACAAGTGTACAATATTTTCTCAGTGGTGTAAAACTGATTAGGAGACAAAATGTGCTGTTATATCACTCACAAACTATATCACATTTGTCTTTGGGTACAAAGCACATTTGCAAATTCTTATCTGTATGTGTACTTAGGGACTGAGTTCAGGAGTTATTAGTCACATTTCTCCTTTGAACACATTAAAAAACATAGTGAGTACTGAAGTTAAATCTTATTGTACAAGTGTTAACAGCAGAAGGAAGTGGTCATGGCTAAAATGGCATGGCTGGCACTTGGAGGCATTTGCCCCTCTAACCATAAAAGTACTAGGCAAACTAGGATATATTGCTTTGTTTTCTTGTTGTATACTAGGGCAAACTCTTCCACACCTTAGTTCTTGCATCCATTGTTTAGGAGTACTTTTACTTTTACTTACTATCCATTCTAAGATGTGGGTAAAATATAACATAAGACATATATATAGATCCACAGAAGAAAGTACTTAAATAATAGATTTAAAGTAAATGTAATTGATTAAATAAAAGAGATCTGGTGAAATTTCTATTCTTTCCCCATCATTAAAAGTCTTAAAAGCATATTTGTACCTTAGAAGATTTGAATTTCACATTGTGAGTGTTGTAATAGAATATCCTCGCTGATGGGGTAATACTATCTGTCGTCCCTGTGGAAGCTCAGATTCCCTAAGGCAGAAAGAATGACTTTCACAGAGTGTTTTGCATGTATTGATTTACAGATCTTTTGGACACATTAGTGGTTATGTGATTTCTTTTTAAACAAGTTTTCCAACTTCTTAGCTGAACCAGTAAGTTGTCACTGTTACTGTTAGTGCTTGCCTCAATGTGCATGGGAGAGGTGAAAGTCAGAAAATGTTTAGGCTATGTGTTTTCACAACTTCACCCCAGGAGGACTTACCTGTTTTGGCCTGGATATGAAGGCTCCGTGGGTCCTCTGAAGTTTGGAGTCAGCTTAAGCAGCTTGTATCTGCAGCATCACATTCTGGGAGTACTTTGGGAGCTGTGGGAATGATTGCAAGAGTTGTTCTTTTCCCAACTTGGGTTCTGAGTCATATTAAGGTCTCTTGAGAAATGATAGTTTGAAGTTGGTCTTAGAATGTCTTTCAAAGGCCCATTGGGCTGGAATTGAGTAAGGTGGTTTGGTTCTAGATTGGCAAAACACTGACAGAAACCTCCCTTCTCTAGGCCTAGTTAGAAGAATAACTGGCATAGCTTCTGAGGGTTTTAGAAAACCAAGATGGTTGTGCCTAGGAACCAACTCTGTGGAGTGTTTTCTTTTTACTGCCATCCACAGGGTAATTGTGTGGTTAGAGAGCCTGCTGGGCCTATGTTCCCTTTTTTTTTTCTTTTTTTTTTTAAAGATTTATTTATTGTTTTTGACACAGAGAGAGAGATACAGAGTCAGAGACAGAGAGAAGTGGGAGGGCCCAGAACAGTCTCCACAGTTGCACATCATTGGTTCATTGGTTTTTCCACATGGTTTTATTCCACAGGTGAGCGCGGGGCTGCACAGGGCAGGAACTGGGCTGGGGTCTCGCCCCGGTGAGAACTGAACTGGAGGCACTCCCCAGTTCAGCATATGGGTCCACACGGGCCAGGGCCGGGATTCGATCCTCGGTCCCCAGGGCTGCAAAGTGAGCACTTAACCCACTGAGCCATCCCGGCTTCCCCCTATGTTCCCTTTTATCTTATTACAAACCAAAAGACAGCTGTAGTTACAGCTCATGGAACCACTTAGGCAGACCTGTACCTGGCTTCTACCTTGGATAGAACAGTAGAGAAGGCCAGTGAATGACGTATGTTGTTACTTAATTTATATGTTTTATAGAAAGCACTTCCTTAAAACATTCCCTTTGGGGGAAGCCGGGATGGCTCAGTGGGTTAAGCGCTCACTTTGCAGCACCGGGGACCGAGGATCGAATCCCGGACCATGCGGACCCATGTGCTGAACTGGGGAGTTCCCCCAGTTCAGTTCTCTCTCTGTCTCTGTCTCTGTCTCTCTCTCTCTCTCTCTCTCTGTCAAAAACAATAAATAAATAAATAAATAAATAGTTTAAAAAAAAAGAAAGAATGTGTTTAAAAACATTCCATTTGACATTCAGTTATGTCTTAAGGTCATAAGCTATTTTATCTTTTTTTTTTTTTTTAATTTTTTTTATTGTTTTTGACAGAGAGAGAGAGTGATACAGAGACAGAGAGAGAACTGAAATGGGGGAACTCCCCAGTTCAGCATATGGGTCCGCACGGGCCGGGGCCGGGATTCGATCCTCGGTCCCCGGCGCTGCAAAGTGAGCGCCTAACCCACTGAGCCATCCCGGCTTTCCCTATTTTATCTTTAAAGATATGCTGTCCGATACAATACAGTAGCCATTAGCCACATGGAGCTATTGAAATTAAAATTAATTAAAATTGGGAAAGCTGGGGTGGCTCAGCGGGTTAAGCACTCACTTTGCAGCCCCAGGAACTGAGGATCAAATCTGGCCCTTGCCCATGCAGACCCATATGCTGAACTGGAGTGTGCTTCCCATGCTGGAGGCCCCCAATTTAGTTCTCCCCCCCACACACCCCCTCCCTGGTTTGGCTCCTGGCTTGAGGGGCATGCCTTCCATTCGGGAAGCCCCCAGCCTGGTTCCCACCCTGTGTGACTCCCCACCCACCTGTGTGAAACTAAACCATGTGGAAAACTGATGACATACAACTGTGGAGACTGCTCTGGGCCCTCCCTCTTCTCTCTCTGTCTCTGTCAAAAACGATAAAATAAATCTTTAAAATGAATTTAAATTGAATAAAATTTAGAATTCTTTCTTAGTTGCACTACTCACACTAGTCACATGTAGTGGCTTCCATGTTGGACAGGGCAGATCTAGAACATTTCTAGGGACACGGTAAGTTCTATTAGTTTTAGAGAGAAAATTGCCCAAGTATGGTATTTCTAGTACTATTAATATTTTATGGTTTCTCTTTATTCATTAAATTAAACTCAACACTTTTATCATTTTCCAAATTATTTTAAAAAGCCCTCCTTTCTTTGCTACTTCAAAAAAAGTTTCTTTTCTTTTTTTCTTTTTTAAACTTTTGAAGTATCTTTTATTTATTTATTTATTTATTTTTATTATTATTGGTTTTGACAGAGAGAGAGATATATATATACAGAGACAGAGAGAGAACTGAACTGGAGAAACTCCCCAGTTCAGCATATGGGTCCACACGGGCTGGGGCCAGGATTCGATCCTCGGTCCCTGGTGCTGCAAGGTGAGCGTTTAACCCACTGAGCCATTCCGGCTTCGGCATCCCCTTCCCCTCATTTTCTTTTGTTAGTTTTTGCTCTTTAAATGTTGTTATCTTCTAGTCTGCTCACTTCTTCCTGGAGGGAATTTGCTTCCTGGTGCCTCCCTGCCTTTTGTTTCCCACAGGTTTAGGTGTCAGTCATCTGTTGAGAAAACTGCCTTGGATGCATTAACTCCAAAATGGTGTTTAGATGGTAGGAATTTATGTGTGATACTAATTTTTGTTCTTACATATTCTTAGGTGATTTCTAAACTTTCTACAATAAACATGTATTACAGAAAAGACGAGTAGGTGTTCTTTTTTTTTTAATATTTTTATTTATTTATTTTTGAGAGAGAGAGATAGAGAGATAGAGAGATACAGGGACAGAGAGAGAACTGAACTGGGGGAGCTCCCAGTTCAGCATATGGTTCCACACGGGCCAGGGCGGGGATTCGATCCCCGGTCCGCGGTGCTGCAAAGTGAGCGCTTAACCCACTGAGCCATCCCGGCTTCCCCTGGTGTTCTTTTTAAAAATGCAGGGGAAGCCAGGATGGCTCAGTGGGTTGAACGCTCATTTTGCAGCTCCAGGGACCCAGGATCGAATCCCGGCCGCGGCCCGTGCAGACCCATGTGCTAAGCTGGGAAGCTCCCCCAGTTCAGTTCTCTCTCTCTGTCTCCGTATCTCTCTCTCTCTCTTTCTCTCTCTCTCTCTCTCTCTCTCTGTCATAAATAAATAAATAAATATAAATAAAATAAAAATATTATTTGGAAAAAAATAATGCAGGGAAGCCAGGATGGCTCATTGGTTTAAGTGTTCACTTTGCAGCCCCACAGACCAAGGATCAAGTCCTGGCCCTGGCCAGCATGGACCCACATGCTGAACTGGGGAGTGCCCCCAGTTCAGTTCGCACTGGGGTGAGACCCTGGTTCAGTTCCTTCCCTGTGAAGCCCCATGCCCACCTTTGGACTGAAACTATGTGGAAAAACCAATGATGTACAACTATGGAGACTGTTCTGGGCCATCCCCCTTGTTTCTGTATCTCTCTGTCTCTTGTCAAAAACAATAAAAATAAATCTTTAAAAAAAAATACATATTTAAAAATATATATTGGGATGCAGGGATGGCTCAGCAGGCCTTGCAACCACAAGGTCCAGGGATCAAATCCTGGCCTTGGCCCATGCAAACCCATATACTGAACTGTGGCTCAACTGGTAACCACTGAGATGGTGGTGAAGATTCCCCAGTTTGATTCCTACCTCACATGGCCCTATATCCACCTGTGTGAAATGAAACTCTGTTTACATCTAATGATGTATAACTATGGAAACTGCTCTGGGCCCTCCCCCTTTTCTCTCTCTCTCCTCTCAAACAATAAAATAAATCTTTAAATAAAAAATAAAAATACATGACTCTACTCTGTTGTCCATCCCTCAGGAGTGAACATTATGAATTTTATATCACAATAAAGCTGTAAAAAAGTTCATATTGAATGGATGAAGACATGGGGGCGTTAAAGTTTCACTCCACTCATTCCTTTCTTGGTTCTAGAGTTGCTTGTTCAGTTTTATTTTTAGCAAAAATGGTGACTGGAGAATGTTCTGAACCACTGCATCCTCAAAGTGGATGGTTAGGCATAGGTAATAAGGTAATATTGATAATGGCATACTTATTTCTTTCACGTTTGGATAGATTCTTTTAGACTAATGTTTTTTAAGATACATTAAAAGTCAGAATATCTGAGTTTAGTTGTAGCTTCCAATGGTTCTGACCCTTAATACCTTTCTTCCTCTTTCCTCTGTGGGAGTCATGATCCCTTGAACTCCCAGGTAAACCTGTGTTTCATTCATCCTTTCAGCACTTTTAGTTCTGTAAACATAGACACCAGTTAATATTAATCCACAAATTATTTGGGCAAAAATTTTTAGAACTGTGAGTAATATACCTTGTACATTTTTTTAGTGACCTGTTACAGATCTAGGTAAATATGAAAGGAGTGATGTTTTAAAACTTGATTTCTACTACAATACTTGTTCCTCTTTGTTGACTGCAAAACTCTTCCAAGTGACATTCTACATCTCAAAACCTTATTGTGAGCAAGATTTCCCCCAAGTAACATTTTGGATATAATTGGCATATAAATTATCCCTGAGGAAATGCTTAGACATAGGAGAATGTTTTTTCTTTATAGTTCTCCAAAGCATTTTGTATGTGTATCTGTCTGTCTTCAAGTTTTCTTTTGTTCTTCTTTTCATAGTTGAGATAGATTCTTTGTAGCAAATTTTAAAGATTTATTTTTATTGTTTTCGATAGAGACAGATTGAGAGATGGGGGAGGGCCCAGAGCAGTCTCCATAGTTGCATGTCATTAGTTATTGATACCGTTTCACTCCACAGGTGGGCGTGGGGCTGCACAGGGCAGGAACCAGGCCGGGGGCCTCCCACATGTAAGACGCGCCCCTCATGATCTGGGGGCCTTCTACATGGGAAACACAGCTCAACATATGGGTCTGTGTGTGGGGTGGCCGGAATTTGGTCCTCGAATCCCAGGGCTGCAAGACGAGTACCGTATTTTCCGGTGTATAAGACGACCGGGCGTATAAGACGACCCCTTAATTTTACAGTTAAAACATAGGTTTAGGCCTATATTCGATGTATAAGACTACAGCCTCGGAAGTGGGGGGTAGTCTTATACAGCGAATATAGGCCTAAACCTATGTTTTAACTGTAAAATTAGGGGGTCGTCTTATACGCCAGAAAATACGGTACTCAACCCACTGAGCCATCCTGGCTTCCCCCTTTGCAGCAATTTTTAAAAGTAGTTTAGAAAACAAAAGGTTTAGGATATCAGTTGTAATTTATTTGATCCCTCTTCACCTACCTTTTCCTGTCTTGTTTAAAAACACCAGTTGGATTTAAGACTGATAGAATTGCCTTTTTCTCCTGTTTTTCTGTTTTATGGTACCTCTCAAACACATTTTACTCTGTTTGTAATTCTACCCCTCTTCTGCCACCTTGGCCTCCTCCTAGAAGGTAACGCAGTTCAGAGTGATGTTTAAAAATGAAAATGAGATCATGTCACTCCCCCCTTCATAATCTTCCCAGTTCATTCATTTAGCAAATGTTTATAGACCAGCTGGCATATGCCACAAACAAAATCCGTGGTCTCATAAAGTATACATTCTAATGGCTGAGTATAAATAAGGGACACTATAAAATATCTTTTTTAAAAAATATATGGGGAAAGCCGGGACGGCTCAGCGGGTTGAGCGCTCGCTTTGAGGCCATGAGGACCGAGGATCGA
>PVKE010031886.1:0-18789 GCA_004027555.1 Craseonycteris thonglongyai
GGGGGGAGTGGGCACCAGATATATGGGGTTGGAGGGGGACCTGATTCTGGGAGCTGGGCACATAATGCGATGCATGGGTGATGTGATGTGGAATTGTACATTGGGAAACTGATTGTTACCAACGAATGTCACCCCATTAAATGTAACAATATAATATAAAATATAAAAAAATAGAAAATAAAAAAAAGATTGACTCATATATTCAGAATGGGCCTTTTCACATAAAGCACAAAACCTGGCAGAACAACGCTATATTTTTTCATCATGTATACTTAACTTGTAAAAATATAAAATCAAGGACAACTATTGTCACAATTGACAAGTTACTGCTTTCCAATTGTAATCATGGGGAGCTTTGGGGGTGTTGTAAATGATCTATTTATTGACTTGGGTGGTACATATTTGGTTGTTTGCATTGAAATTCTTAGTTAAACTTTGTATGTGTTTTATACAAATATAGTGACACCTTAGCATCTTAATCCTACCATTCTACTTTTTGTTCCTATGAATTTGGCTATTTTTGATACATCATATAAGTATGATCATATAGTATTTGCTTTTAGTTACTGGCTATTTCATTTAACATAAGGTCCTTAAGGTTCATTCATGTTGTAACATGTGACAGAATTTCCTTCTTTTTTAAGGCTAAATAATATCCCATTCCATGTATATGCTACACTTTGTTTATCCATTTATCTGTTGACGAACATCTGGGTTACTTCCACTTTTTTACTATGAATAGTGCTGCTGAGAACATAGGTGTACAAATGCCTCTTTAAGACCCTACTTTCAATTGTTTTGGGTATATAGCCAGAAGTGGTACTGCTGGATCATATGGTAGTTCTATTTTTAAATTTTTGAGAAGTCTCCATACTGTTTTCCCAAACAGATGTACCATTTTACAATCCCACTAATGCAAGAAGTTTACAATTTCTTCACATTCACAACACTTGTTATCTCTTGTTTTTGTTAGGTATTTGTTTGTTTGTTTGTTTGTTTGTTTGTTTGTTTGTTTCGATAGTAGCCTATGGAGGATCATAGTAAGTGTGACATGATATCTCACTGTGGTTTTGATTTGCATTTCTCTGATGATTAGTAATGTTGAACATCTTTTCCTATGCTTATTGGCCATTTGTATATCATCTTTGGAGAAATACCTATTCAAGTCCTTTGCCCATTTTTAAATTTGTAGTTGATTTTTTGTTGTTAAGCTGTAGGAGTTCTTTATATATTCTGAATATTAATCCTTTACCAGATATGTGATTTGTTTTGTTTTTGTTTTGAGAATAACTTTATGACTTCTTGATGTTTTTCTATTAGATGAGGAACACCACCATGTCTGTTTCTTCTCTGCTATACTCCCAGAACCTATTACAATGACCAATACATAATAGACAGCCAACCAATAAGATTTGACAAACAAAGAATAAATGCATGCCATACAGCTAGGTCAGTAGACAGGGGCTTTAGTCCAGCTTTCTTCAATCGCCCGCTTACTCATAGAAAAGGTGGGATCATTCTTGGACTGAAGCCTACTCATTTTTTATTGGTATACAATTTAGCAAACATGTCCATCCAGCTTTCTCCAGACTAGAGTTTTGCCCCAGATGATCTAGACTGCACATTAGATGCTAAAATGTAAGGTTTGAGAAAAGGGTGCTGTTACAGAAGACGATAGGCTGAAGTGAGAACAAACAAAAAGGACTAAGTCAGAAGAATCAACTCAATAGATAACTAAGGAGATATGGTACAGGAGAAGGAAGCCTCACACCTGTGGATTTTTCTCAAGGGCTCCACAGAGCATAGGAGAAAGAGTGATGCTTACAAAGAAAAGGTTAAAACATGTGTTGTTTACAGGCTATTATATATATTAGAAACAGTTTTGTATAAAACTGGTTAAAATAAAATGTTTGATGTTTTAAAAAGAAGAAATATCAGTATCATGGCCTATTTCCTACCCAGAAAACTACAAATTATAAACTGAAAACAACAAATAAACAAAGAATTAATGTGCATGTCTTCAATAAATGTGCACAGATATAGCTAAGTATAGTGGCTCTTATTATACAACTGACTCTTGAATGTGAGATGAAAATTAAACAAACCATCAGAAAGAGGAGGGGGAAAGTTCAGAATCCATGAGAAAACTTGGTAACTTCATGTCTGGAAAACAAAAGCTATAGAGAAAATGGAGATAAAGGGCAGTGAAGGAAAGAGAAAAGTAAAGATGGAGTCACAAAGGAAATATAATTGTTCTTTTCTTCCTCCTCCAGATGACAGAGGTATATAGTATGAATTTCAAAATAAGTATGGAAATCAATACACACTGCTAAAAATGTGCCACATTTTCATTCATGAGCTCGGAAAGGACCATCAATAATACTGCCATGGCACCCTTTGAAAGACGATCCACATATATTTACACAATGGACTACTACTCAGTGATAAGAAATGATGAAATACAGTCATTTGTGACAACATGGATGGACCTAGAGACCATCTTATTAAGCGAAATAAGTCACACTGAAAGAATCAGGAAACATATGACCTCACTTATAGGTGGAATATAAAACTGAAAGTAACAAAGACACAGAGACCTATAGACACACTCAATAGCTGGGTCATTGCCTGAGGGAAGGGGAGGAGGGGGTAAGGAGAGTGGGAGGGGAGGTGGGAGAGGGCACCAGCATTACGGACATACTCATTTGTTGGGTGATTACCTGGAGAGGGGGGAGGACAGGAAAGGGAGAGTTGGGGGGGGGCGTGGGCACTGGATATATGGTGGTGGAAGGGGAGCTGATTCTGGGTGGTGGGCACATAACGTGATGCATGGGTGATGTGATGTGGATTTGTACATCTGGAAACTATCTAATTGTTATCAATTAATGTCACCCCATTAAATTTAACAATAAAAAAAAAGGAAAGACAATCCACAAAGACACTCTACCCCGTAAGCCTATATGAGGTAAGGACACCCACCAAATAGGATTTGGAGACACAGGGAATCTTGGTAGTAATATATAATTGTGTAAATGTTTATTATACCTTATATTTAGATATTTTATGTTGAGTACCTATAACATATATCAGGTATACCCAGTAAGGCCAAGAGTATAATATTAGCTAAAAATAAAAATATTTCATGAAATCAACTAACTAGTAAATTCACGTGTAAGTAATTTGGCATAGGGGTTCCATATCTGAAATAAACATAAAATAATTTAACATTTACAAGATGCTTACAACAGTGCAATTTTTTTTAATGTGAATGCGTGTACGTGTATGTATAATATTATACAAGTTACATCCACTTCTCTCAGAATATTGTCTGTTGTTTAAATATCTATTTGAAAACATGTGGCAAACCCCTTACAAAATACTACTTAGGTTTTATTATTTCCCTGTCCAAGACTTTATGGTTTTACAATAAAAATGTTGTTTTTTTTATGCCAAAGATAGTCTAACTTAAAATAAATCTTTAGAATTTGGCCCTTGGTTTTTCTTATTTTGAAAATAAATGGAGGGATCTCTGGGCTAAGTGATGGTTGCAATAAACTGATTTTAATTTTGCTATTGTGTTGTTTAAGTGCCTGAAAGGCTGAGAAGCAATGGGGAGAGAGGGTACATTACAAACTGCAAGCTATATCAAGGTACTGTCTTCTTGGCATTAACTTTGGAATTCAGTCTATAAAAATAAATGTGAACATAAGAAGGAGACTATACTGTTTCTTATATTTAGCTGAAGCTACAACTTGTAAGGGTTAAAATAAACACCTACCCTGTAGGTATAATGGTTAATAAAAGCTAGGGTCTGGGTATAGTCAAAAACTGTCCAAAGGAAATAGGAATAAAGAGGATGCTGTGATAAACTCCACTTGTGAAGTTTAGGAGAAAGGAATCCTGAACTCCAAAGTATGTTTCACCATCTGCCTCCCCAAATTCACCTAGCTATGACAATTTGAATTCCCAAGTCCCCAACTAATAGAATAGTAGAAATCAAAGGGTTCCTACAAGTCAGAAAGAAAGGGAGACCCAGAAAACTTAAGCTACTTGCTTACAATCACAAAACAGAATTAACCAGACTCATGCCCAGACCACTATCTGTCATACTAAACTGGCATAGCTAGTACATTAATCTGTAGGATTATCACCTTGCCATGTCACCGCTTTTCCAGCTTTGTCATTCATTACCACCTCTAAATAGCCTTTCAACAATTTTCCTACTTCAAATGTGCCACAACCCTAGGATCCTGATCACCACCACAGTTTCAAGATGCAGGAATTATTAAGACACACCTAGTCACTGTGTACTTACTATGGAAACTAGTTGATCTTAATGTTTAAGCCTTCAGTCTGAGATTTGTATAAGCTGCAATATTCACATCATAAGGGAAAAAAATGTTAAATATAGCTTAACTAATACACACTTGAGAAAAAATGCACAGCACTTTAATCAACGTATTAACCGAAATGGCCAAACCCAGAGTAGCAATTTCACTTCTTCCTGGTGTTACTGATGCCTTAGTTGTGAGGAATACAGATTTCCAAAGACAATATTTCTTATCTCTATGCCTTTTTTCCCTACTTTTCTTGTGTGAATGTGTGTAGTTCCAAGTCTCTGCAAATGCTATCATCTATTTTGGTGATGATTGACAGGAAAGCAGACAGAGCCAGATACAAATCTGTGCTACCCATTTTCCAATACAGACTCTCTCAGGTAAAAATGGCTAATACTGACTGATAGCAGACACTATTTCAAGGTTTTTACTAGATAATTGTTTTTGTCTGTTAAATAATGATGAGGAAAATATGAGACCTTCACTTTTAAGAAAGGACTATAAAAAGTAAAGCATTAAATACTAAAATTTATTTCACATTTTTTCCATCCCAATTTGCTTTGCATGCCCCTTTCAGAGTTTTTATGTTTTTATTCCTGCTCTTGTGGCCAAGTTATTTTAATTAGCTCAAATTATAATAACTTACTCTTCCCTAGATTTTCAGTACTTAAATATGTATCTTCCAGGGATCAACAAAAAACTTCAAGAACTGATAAAGACTAGCCCACTGGAAACAGAAAAGCTTTCAGAAACAATGCTTGTACTTGACTATTTAGATAAAAAGAAAAAAGCAGCAGAGTTTTTTATGTATATTTTTTCATGTATCTACATCATGATTTTACAATTGGTTAATTTTTAGGATTGTTTTCATTGCCCTTAAAAATTGCATATCTAAAGCTATAGAAAATTTGTGAGACTGATAAGCATTTAAGAGAAATCATTTACACGTCTCAGAATCAGGTGAGTTCCCTGAATAAAAATGTGATTATATACAGAGGGTGCCAAAAAAAAAATGTAAACACATTTTAAGAAAGGAAAAAACTGTATTAAAATTTTGATACTTGGGGAAGCCGGGATGGCTCAATGGGTTAAGCGCTCACTTTGCAGCTACGGGGACTGAGGATCAAATCCCGGCCCTGGCCCTGGCCCCAGCCCCTGTGGACCCATATGCTGAACTGGGGAGTGCCCACAGTTCAGTTCTCACTGGGGTGAGACCCCGGCCCAGTTCCTGCCCTGTGCAGCCCCATGCCCACCTGTGGAATGAAACTATGTGGAAAAACCAATGATGTGCAACTATGGAGACTGTTCTGGGCCCTCCCCCTTCTCTCTGTCTCTGTATCTCTCTCTCTCTCTCTCTCTCTCTCTCTCTCTCTCTCTGTCAAAAACAATAAAAATAAATCTTTAAAAAAAATTTTTTTTGATACTCAATATACACCAATAACAAAAGATGAATACAAGTCAAGTTTGACTTCTGCAATTACAAGGCATGGTCAAAGTGGTTACCATCAGCATCCAGACACTTCTGATTACAGTGAGCAACGTTGACCAAAGTGTCCACCTGTATCTCTGTGTATGCTGTTTCAATTTACTGTGCATCTTAAACTTATCACGGACATGCACAATTGCTAACAATGCATGTTAAAGATTCTGTTGCATACTCACGCCTCTTTTGTCACTGAACTTCCACAATGTTCTCGAATTTCAAATAGCACTTCAAAATGGTCTTGAGCTCCTCAAATCACAACCATGCTTCCTCCATTTTCTTTGTCCTGCCTGTCACATGGTGACACTGGCATCATTTGATTAATGCTATGTGTTGAGCAAATGTCATACTACACATTGTTATCATAATTCAATTCAACTTCAAAAATTAATACATATATAACATCTCTTAAAATGTGTACACATTTTTTGGCACCTCATAATATACATGATTATATATGTGATCATATGAAGAGCCAAGTGCCTGTTTGCACCCAATGAAATTTTTTAGATCATTTCTTCTGTTTCACATTAGGTAAAAATAGAAAGAGATGATCTTTTAAAAGAGTTCCAAAAACCAAGAGCAATTTTAAATATGTAATTTTATTCTGAACAGCACAAGATTATGTCTTTCACAAGTAATTTTTTTAAAGTGAATGTGGATTTTGGGAAAAAATGATTAATATGCAGCAATCTACTGGGGCTCTTAGACATATGGACATAAACACAATTTTCACTTAATTGGCTGTGCCTTAAGTTCCTGTTGGTTGTGTATTTAAATACAAATAACACATAGCTTCTGTTCTCAGAAACTTTATTTCATGGGAAGGAATGAGACAGGAGTAGAAATAAATAGTAGATAAGAAAGAACATACATGTTCATGAGAGGCACAAACAAGAGGATAAGAACATATCTGGTGAAGGAGATAAGAAAGAGATTCATATAGGAAGTGATATTTTAAATGGGCCTTGAAGGATTAGAAGAATTGTGACAAGTAGAAACAGTAAAGGAAACATTCTATACGAAAGGCAGAATAGAGTAAACAAAGGGGGGGCAAGATATATTGGAAGAACTAAGCATATTTGGGGGCTGGGAAATGTACTTTGGCTACAACATACTCTATCACGGTACTACTGTAAGATGAGACCAATGTTCAGCTATATTTTAATTTAACAGTTAAGAGAGGCCACAAGAATTTACTCAAAACAAAACTATAAAGAGCCTCTTTATCTCATCTACTATTTATCATTTTCTCCATAAAGCAATAAGGCTCTTCTGGAGATCAAGAGAAGCAATAAATTATTTAGCCTGTCCAGTGCCCTGAGAAAACACTGCCTCCTCCTAAGAGTACTATGCAAAGGCATTGCTTGTATTTTCCAAAGAAAAAAATGACACTACCCTTTAAGATTTATTTTATTATTTACAACAGAGAGAGACAGAGACAGAGAGAAGGGGGAAGGCCCAGAGCAGTCTCCATAGTTGCACATTATTGGTTTTCCACATAGTTTCATTCCACAGGTAGGCGAGGGGCTGCACAGGGCAGGAACTGGGCCAGGGTCTCACCCCAGTAAGAACGGAACTGGGGGCACTCCCCAGTTCAGCACATGGGTCCTCACAGGCTGGGGCCAGGATTTGATCCTTGATCCCTGGGGCTGCAAAGGGAGCGCCCAACCCACTGAGCCATCCTGACTTCCCTGACACTCCCCTTTAAAAAGCCCTGGCCATCCACCTAGTCTCTGTTTTTCAGGTGGTTATTTTAGTTGAATTACAGTTCTTTGTAAATAAGAAGTGAAATGCAAAAGATACTAATCCATTGCAAAATAGGTAAGAGTCAGCACTAGCTTTCAAGTCAGGAAAACAGTTGAGTAACAGTAACTCAAAAAAGGTATAATTTCAGTGATGTTACATTGTAGGATAAGAACAAATGAAATGCAGCTATGATTAAGCTTTTCTATGAGACTATTACCTACTGCCAATCATTCACTGAGTAATTCACATTTCTTAAAGCTTCCATCACCATTTATTTCCTACAATTCTGTGGGATTTCAATGTACAAAAAAAAAAAAGCATATGATTAATAAGCAGTGGTTTTAGCTAAGAAGATATTTGTTAGTTACATACAGATTAGGTTTCATTATGTCCGTATAACTGGGTAGCCTACCTCTCTGTCTTCCCCTACCTGGAAATACTTCTTACAGAAAAACACCAGGGCATGGTTGGACAAATTTAGTACCACCAAAAGCACCTGTCACAGAGAGGGCAGGAACAAAGTGACAAAATCAGATACAAAGATAAGGCATTTCATTGATGACAGGTCACTACACAGGCATTTTTAAAGAGAATATTAAAAGAGGATATACTTTCTTAAGTCTACCATTACCTGAATTTATCTAGAAATAATGGTTTAGAAATCAGCTTAAGTGAGATATTGAAATTTAAGTATTAATTTAAAGCCACTACAGAGCTACTAATAGGAACTAATAGTGTTGAAAATAAAGTCTTTCTTAAAAATCCACTCAAGATTCTAGGTTGAACATTTATTCAGGGGGAAGGAGGATAGGGGGCGTGTAATATCACATGATGTAGCATTTGGAGTTTGTAACATAGTAATTTAAATTCAGTCGATTACTTTTATAAAACAAGATTTATCTCCTACACAGTATAAATATGACCATTGTCAATATTTTTTCTATGTATATAACAAGGTTCCTAGTTTAACTACATAATTTTTTTTTTCTTTTTTGGGTCCTGGTAGAATTATAGGAAAAGGAGCAGCAGGGAGAGAATAGGCTGAGCATCAGGACAAACTGAGCATAGGGGCCGCTCAGAAAATGGCAGAATTGACTGAGACACTGTAGCTGTGACCACTCTCCCCAGAAGCCCAATCTGGCAGGATTTCCAGAGATATAATGGTTTGTCAGGGGGTCCTTAGAAGAGAAACACCTGAGTGCCCAGAGGCTGCAGTTCCCTTATGCCAGACTCATTCATAAGTAATCCGGCTCACACCACCTGTCATGCAAACCCCAGTGCTCACAGACCTCTCACCCCTGCCCCAGAGTCACAGAGCAGTGCCACATTTTTCCAGAGCACTGCCAGGTACAAAGGAAGGTTTGTGGCCCAAAAACTATTCAGGAGAGCCAGCTCATAGGTCAGAACAGGGAGTAACTGAGCATGTGTCTGCCGAAAACCTATTGCCTTCCAGAAACCCTAAGATTCTGGGGTAACAAGCCCAGACACACACAACCCAAGGCCCAATCCCATGCTTACCAATGTCTCAGGCCACAGCAAACCTAATGTGCCTACGTACTTTCCTGCACATCCTTCAGGTAAGTTGTTTTTCCTAGCAACTTCCAGATGTCTAAAATTCATCCAGGAGACCATCACTGCCTGTTTCTTGAGCCTTTCCCTTACAGGGCAGATTGGAGCATTACTCCTTCTGACCCAGCCCATTAGTCAGCACCCTGTTGTGGGAGCATTATACACAAAGGAAAAATGCCTGCACCATTACTGCTTCGGGATAAATAGGTGAGGTGGATTACACGACTTTGGTGAGGTAAGTGGACAGAGATAATCAGCATCCTTTGTGGAACTCTGTCTAAATGGTGTTCAATTCCATTTGGGTGAGCTACTTATTTTTGTGTTAAATGTAATCTATATGTGGTCAAAAAAGGAAATAATACATGAATGATACTAAGCAACTTTTAGTATTAGAAACTAGAGCAAATAAAAAAACAAAAAAAAAAAACCCTGGCTATTATATTACCACACAGATATTTCAGCTTCAGAAACTTTTTCTCATAGCAAGCCCTTTTTCAGGGTTCGTTGACCTACTCAAAATCATTGAAGCACAGAAAAGATTTATTAGCCTGAAGTTTTCATTTACTTTATAACTCTTAGAAGCTTACCAGGTACTAAGGTAATATAATCCTTCCTAAATATGAACATATCATCATCCCCATCAAGAATATATTGAGAGTCTTGATATAGTAGACTGCAATATTTGCAAATAATATTAGTTTTACTAAAAATAGTGTCTAAATTCTCCATATTATTAGAGTAGTAAAATAATATCTAGATTTTTAAACTTGCTTGCTGATATTTATTGCTTAATTTAGAGAAAATATTAACATAGATTGGTTGGGCATTTACTACATCTTCTAGAATTTTAGATGAAAACCTAGAGCACGCTATTATTCTGTGTTTACCTTCATACAATAGATGTTTCTTGAAAAATTAAATTTAGTCAAAATATTGTGTTATCAAGCTAATTTTAAAACTAATACATAGTCAAGAGGAAGGCTGAGATTTCCAATTTTCTAAAATTGAAAATCCATGAATCTTATATATTGCTTAATTTATTATGTTACATGATTCTCACACTGGACACAGTGGTAGATATAATGGAACCATGAATCAAGCGTATATGATGATTTTATTTAAACCAATTTTTCTGGTGCCAGGAAGCTCTAATAACATCCCAAATGTCATGATATAATTTTAGTAAATTTAAAATTCAATAACTCAATAATATATGCAAATTTTTAAATTTAGTCTCAATTATGATTTCTCTGTTAAGACGAGAGCATGAGATTTTGTAGCAGAAGATAACATATGAATAACATATATCAGAATACTAGGTTCTAGTATTTTACTAATTCAGGAATGCTAGATAGTTAATATTTTCAAAAAACCACCTTTGCCCTACATTTGCTAAAGTTTTTCAGCAACCTATGTCAGAGTCAAAGGATTTCACTTTATTGCATTCTAAGTAGATTCTTTTGTAAAGTAATGAATTTTTTAGTAATGTATCCCTTTATTGGCTTTACATGTTAATTTTCACACACTAATACTTCTTAAACAGATACAAATATATAATCCTTGTCTTTTGTAGGTGGGTTAAATATTTCACTGGCAAAGGAAAATGAACCAATTCTTTCATGGTCATGTTTCTTCACCATCTTTTCAAAATCCAAAAGAAGAAAAAGACACAATAATATTGGTTTGATGACACTCTGCCTTGAGTGCCTAACTTTACTAAGAATCAAGAGGGTTAAAAGGAGTACATTTTCAGTATACATAACAATACCTAAAAATGTAGTTGTTGTTTGTTACAAATCTGGGGGGTTTTTTTCACAGAAAACCAGATGGTGTTTTTGGTTTTAGGATGGTAGTGGAATTTTGTTTTGTTTATTATTGTTGTTTTAAAAAGCAGGTGTGAGAATCATTTTCTCCTGCTACCCTATTAGCACATGTAATTGCTAAGTTCACAGGCAGTCATCTCAATTCTTTTACCAGCAGATGGTGAACGTGATTTTAGGAGAGGAGTAAGGAATTTTCAAAAACCATTTCAGAACAGTATGAGATCTCTTTTCCTCAATGGGTGTGTCAACCACTGAAGAATACTAATGGAAGTCACACAACAGCATTTACAGTGCATTTGCCTTTAATTACTTGACAGTTATCCAGATTTTGTGAAATTACTTGCACATTATCTAACAAAGCATTAGGTACTTGCAGTAACTTTCTTAAAATCACTTTACAACCATTAGCTAATTAAACTGCATAATACTTCTACAAAATATGAAGGTAGAAAGTTTTACAAGCTTCATTTGACGGAATTCTTAGCTATATCACTGACAGAGATGCTAGTTAAATGTACATCCCAAGCTCATAAGGATTTATGCCCCATGTCACACTGGCTCTTCAAATATAAATGACTCACTTTTAGAATAAGACCTTTGATGTCAAAGGCACTGTTAGTTGCTTCCCCATTATCCATTCTTCTTAGCTAACAGAAGCCTACCACTGTTAAGATTGGCCATCGTTAACAGAAAAAATTACTCTGACACTTGTTAATATGGTAAGGAAGACTTTCTCCATGACTAACACAATAGAGACATCATAATAGAGGATATAGATTAGACTCAACTCCAAATATAGCAGAGACAGCTGAGGATTTATAACCAAGGAATGGACTGAAGGGGTCATCAGACAGAAAATTACAGGGGAGACATCAAGGGTAAGAGAATTCTTACTAAACTAACCAGTAAGATTTTGCTAAAGACAAGCCCAGGACTTACCATCAAAGGCAGGGAATGAGGGACTTGCTCAGATATCAAAGCTTGTGAAAATGTTGCACAACTAATTGGCAGAATTCTTTGCTAACACTGGGCTGGACAGGCCAAAGACAGGATGGGGTCAAAGTAGAGGCCTAGTCTAGAAGAGGACTTAGAGGAGCCTAATGTTTAGTCAAAGAATCTTTGTCACCAGGTATCCAGATAAAAGTTCAAAATTCCCTTGCAGCTATGTGAGACATATTACACAGGTCTGAATAACAAAACATAAAGGAAAGTCTGCTGAAAAGTTTCAGGAATGTTTTCATTTTTCTCATATAGGTAACTGCCTCTTTCTCTCCCTTCCTTCCTGAATGCAATGAATCCCAATTGTGACCACTGGAATTAAAGTCACGTGTTAAAAGTGGTGAAACAGAAAGGAGAAGACTAGGAGATTGATGAAAATGTTGCACTGTTGATGCAACTCTGGGCTGCTTCCTCCAGACTTCTCATGGAGTCAGAAAAATTAAACCACTATAGTCAGGTTTTCTGTAATTCACAATCTTGGCTGAGATATTTGGCAAATGTGATTCTCTTATTATAACAGAGTGTTATGGGAAAATTCTATGTTCAACTGGAAAGATAAAATTTTAAAGATAATTCTTTAAAAAATTAAATATTAAGAATGAATGAACCATAGGCATCTCTCTCGCTCTTCAGCATTCATGCAATGCTTGTTTTGAGAATATTCCACCCAGAAAAGGTGGAGCTACGGGACATAATGATTTGATACTCATTTTTTAAAAATTTAGTATGAGATAATACAATCCATATGTGACAAGAGGATTCCTGGTTAAGTAAAATTGAAAGTAATCTATTATTAAAGTAGAAATTACAGCATTCTGAATAATTACATAAACATTTTAACTACCCAATTCTCTGGAGCAGTGGGAGCACATGGCTTTCACAGGTACAGAGACCTTTGGCATGTCTGGGCTAAACTGCAAACAACCTGATGAGCAAATATTATTATTTCCTATGTGTCCTATGACATAAAAGCATGAGGAACTCCTTTGCTGAGTAATGATTCATAAGTATGACTTGGGTTTTGAGGTATGTCACAAGCAATCTGTTACAAAAATAAATTATTAAATTTAACAATGACTTCTTTTGCAAACATAAGCAAATCTATTAATTACCCTTTAATACCATTCTCTCACATTTTGGTAATTTCCTCTTTAATTTGTTAATGCTTTTAATTTAAATTATGTATATACAAGGACTGTCCAGAAAGTATCCAGCCATGTTCTCATTATATTGACAATGGCTGGATTTTTTCTGGACAAACCTCATATATACACACACACATAAATGCATATATGTGGTCCACACTTTTGGGAAAGGCTTATCCTCCCATGTCCCCTTAATCTTTGCTTGTCTCCCCCAGCCACCATCAACATTGCGACCCCCACCCTTGCTCTTCAGCTAACCTATGTTAACAACCTGCTGTGTGTCCTTTCCTATTGTCTCATATAATCCTACACAGACACACATGTACAGATAATATATACAATTTGTTTTTCATTGTCTTATTAAAATTGAATATTATTAAACTTTTAAAAAATATAATAATACCTCATGGAAATCCCTCTAAATTATCCAGTATAAATCTAATATTTTCTTTTTAAAGGCATAATATTTTGAACTACAGAAATATATGTGTGTGTGTGTGTGTGTGTGTGTGTGTATCCTACTAATGGATGCTTTGTTTTCTGATTTTCAACAGAACAAAATGTCATAATAAATATTTAGTTACACATAGATACTTTTATTTCTATGGTATAAATTCCCAACACTGCAATTCTAAAATTTTCCATAGACTTTTCAAAGAGTCTACTTCTATCAGCAATACATAAATATTTTTTCTATATTCTTACCAATAATTTATTACAAGTCTTTTAATTTCCACCATTCCAGTATTGCAGTTACATCTCATTTTTACTATCATTTGCATTTCTCTACATATGAATCTGAGCGTCCTTTCATATATGAGATTATATGGTATTTAATCAAAATTTTATTCTAGAGTTAAACCTTCCCTTTCATTTTCTGGAAACATTTAGTTCAACATGATGCCTCATATTCCATAGTAATTTTATATAAATTTAACAGCAGTGGAACAGCCCCTTCCCCTCATTTCACATGGTAAAGAACTTATGGTCTAAAGAGGATAATTATCTCATCCAAAGTCACAAAAACATTGAAAGGGCAAAACAGGGATGCACACTAGGTCCATTGACACCAAGTTCAGGGGGTTATTACTTTTACTTCTCTACCATGTACTAAAGTATACTTCTGGTTCTCCATATATTTGGTTGTTTTGTTTGTATTGAGGTACTGGTACTGGTAGCCTTCCATGTTCATTTCAATCTTTCCTATACCAGCAAACGCTTTACTTGGAAATATCCCCTAAGTTTATTTGGTTTTATCTTATTATCTACATAAGTAGATGGAGTGCTTTCTCCACAAATGGGAAAGCATTCAACTACATTTGGATTTCAGAATACTTAATACCTCTAATCAACAGAAAATGTAACTATTTAATGTTTTTTCCTTTCACTAAAATTTAATAATTTGAACTTTGCTGATTATAATTATATTACTTGCACTACTTATATTGATTTACATTAAAATTAACCAAATACCACATTCATTCTTCATTCATTGGTTACTGTTAAAGATTATGTACTTTATAGTTAATATAGAACTTCTAGAAATCCCTGTTTATTTTCATATTTTAACCAAACCTTTAAAAAGCAACATAACTACCTATTTCACAGCTAAATTCAAAGCAGAATTCAAGGAAAACATTATCTCCCTGAAATAGTTTTTATTTATAAATATAAGGATTAATTTGATCATCTTTTCCTTACAGTGGTGTTCCACTCAATCACCACAGAACTCAAAAAAAGATAACATTAAATAACCAAGCTTACAATTTTGAAAAATGCAGTCATGAATGGATAGGGACCTGAGTCATAAGATTTTTCTTATTGCTTATTTTGTTTAGTTATTTTATAATCAATATATGTAGTTTATATTCAGCTTTCATTGTTATCAGACTACATCCTCATAGAAATTCTTTATTAGAAAACCATATTACTCCTTCCTTACTATGTATTCTCAAGATTCTAATTCAGACTGTCATTTTAACCTAGATTTTTTTGTCTCTCAAATTATCTCCTTCCTATTGTCTTTCCTCTGTGAGAAATCTTCTTTCTGTGAGCTGCTAAAGTTAACTATCAGAATGCCTTAACTTCTACGAAATATGCCCATGGACCTCAAACTCACCATATGCTACATAACCCTCTCTTCCACTAACCCCATCAAAATCTGCCACTTCTCCAGGTTCCTGAGTGTAGGCCTTATCACGTACAATCAAGGGCCACATAAAAGCATTTCCCTTCGACTGTGGTCCCACAAAATTATAATGAAGCTGAAAACTTCATATTGCGCAGTGACATCATAGCCATTGTAATATAGTGAAATACATTACTCATATGGTGTGCTGATGCTGATGTAACAAAGTATATTGCGCTCCCAGGAGAATAAAAGTAAAACTTATACAATTACGTACACTACATAATAACTGATAATAAAGAACCATGTTACTGGTTTATGTATTTACGATACTATAGTATTTTATCATTTTAGACTGTGCTCTATGTACAAAAAAAAAAAAAGTTTGCTGGAAATCAGTATGTCAGCAGATTTATTTAAAATACTAGAGCCCATGGAGCAGGGCAGCTGCACTTCCCCGTGGGCGGGATGAGAGCAGGGCATCAACCCACAACAGCTCGACACCCCTGGTTTACGGAAGAGATTGACTGTGAAGGAGTACCTTTTAAATACAGGGCTCTTGGAGTGAGGGCAGCAGCTTGAGTGGACACGGAGGCAGCATGCTCGGCTGCATTAGACATGCTTAGAGTGAATCTGGAGGTTGTTGAGACCCAGCAGAGCTGCAGGCTGAGCTGCAGCCCAGGCCTCTGCCAAGTCACTGTACATACCACTGCCCACACTGCTGCCAGGCAGACCTGGCTTAGAGACACCATTAAAGTAAATTTAAAAGCAGTGAAGCAAAGGGGAGTAAGACACAAGCTGCTGTGCCCCACCCACAGTGAACCCCCAGCAACCCTGCTGAAAAAGGAATGTGCTATTTGTCTCAGGCCTGCCCTAACTCCTACTCACACGCCCCACCCCCGGCCCACATCTTTACTTCCCTGCCTTCTAACAGCTAAGACAGCAACCTGAAGAGCAACTCCAGGCACAGAAACTGAATGATTCCCCCAAACCTCTCCCAAAAATTCCTCCTCCCACAACTGAGCTCATAAGAAAAAATAAAGAGAAGCCCATCTGATAGGCAGAGGGAAAACATACCACCAGAGGGAAAACATACTCATGCCTAAAGCAAAGAGAACCACATCAAACACAATGCACACCTCAGAATCCAAAACCCCTCAGAAGATCATGGGCATTCTTTAGAAAAGGAGATTGCACACTTGGAATCAAATGAAAGTGAAACAGAATTCAGGGCTGCAATACTCAAGACACTCAGAGAGCTCAGTAAATGCTGGCAAAGTACCTAGACACAGTTAAATTACCTCCACAAGAAATTCTCTGAGCAAAATGAGTACTTTACCAATAAAATTGAGACATTAGAGCAGAACCAAAAGGAACTCCTCAATATAAAAGGCATAAGAGAAGAACTGAAAAAAGAATTGACCAGCATAGGAAACAGGACTGACCAGCTAGAAGAAAGAATTAGTGAAATCGAAGACAGAAACATGGAAATGTCACAGAGGGAAGAAGAAACAAAAATGAGACTCAAGAGAAATGAAAGAACCCTACAAGAACTCTCTGAATCCATCAGAAAGAGCACTATTAGAATAATAGGGGTACCAGAAGAAAGCGAGATGAAGTCTTCTCAGAGTCTACCAAAACAAATAGAGGATGAGAATTTTCCTAACCTATGGAAAGAAATAAAACCCCAAATTCAAGAGAAAAACAGAAGCCCTAAATACCTAGACCCTAGCAGATCTTCTCCAAGGCACATTGCTCTAAAGATGACAAAAACCAAAGACAAAGAAAGAATCCGGGGAAGCCGGGATGGCTCAGTGGGTTGAGCGCTCGCTTTGCAACCTGGGGACTGAGGATCGAATCCTGGCCCCGGCCCGTGTGGACCCATGTGCTAAACTGGGGAGTGCCCCCAGTTCGGTTCTCGCCGGGGCAGGACTCCGGCCCAGTTCCTGCCCTGTGCAGCCTCGCGCCCACCTGTGGAATGAAACTATGTGAAAAAACCAATGATGTGCAACTATGGAGACTGTTCTGGGCCCTTCCACTTCTCTGTGTCTGTCTCTGTCTCTTAACTCTCTCTCTCTCCGTCAAAAACAATAAAATAAATCTTTTAAAAAAAAAAAAAGAATCCTCAAGGCTGCCAAGAAAAAACAAAATAAAACTTTCAAAGGAAAAACTATCAGGCTGTCACCAGACTTATCAGCAGAAACTCTGCAAGCCAGGAGGGAGTGGAGCCCAATCTTCAAAATATTAAAAGAGAGAAATTTCCAGCCAAGAATTAACTATCCAGCAAAATTAACCTTTATATATAAAGGAGGAATTAAGGCCTTTTCAGATATACAGAAGCTGAGGGAATTATCCAGCTCAAAACAGGCACTCCACAAAATACTGAAAAAGGCTATTTGGTCTGAATCAAGAAATCAAAATAAATAGAGAAAAGTTGGGACAACAAAAAAATAAATAGGAAAGAAGAAATGGATACAAGATATCCTCATATATCAATCATCACCCTGAATGTAAATGGACTGAATTCACCAATAAAGAGGCACAGGATAGCAGACTAGATTAAAAAACAAAATCCAACCATATGCTGTCTACAAGAGAAACACCTCAGCCACAGAGACCAAAATAGTCTCAGGGTAAAAGGATGGAAAACAATACTCCAGGCAAATGGCAGTCAAAGAAAAGCAGGAGTGGCCATACTGATTTCTGATGAAATAGACATCAGGATAAAAAAATAATAACACATAAAGATGGACATTTCATTTTGATAGAAGGGACAATACATCAAGAAAACATGACACTCATCAATATATATGCCCCCAATCAGGAAGCACCAAAATTTCTAAAACAACTACTAACCCATCTAATAGGAGAATTTGACAAAAATAAAATTATAGTGGGGGATCTAAACACCCCTCTGACAACATTGGACAGATCATCCAAGCAGAAAATAAATAAGGAGACTGCAGCTTTAAATGATATATTACAGGAAATGGACATAATTGACATTTATAGGACATTCCATCCAGCAACATAGGGCTATACTTTTACTCTAGTGCACATGGAACATTTTTAAGGATAGACAATATCCTAGGACTTAAATCCAACCTCACCAAATTTAAGAACATTCAAATCATACCAAGTGTATTCTCAGACCACAAAGCACTAAAACTAGAGATCAATTACAAAAGATCAATTGCAGAGAGAACCACATATATGTGAAGATTGAACAACATGCTATTAAAAAGAGACTGGGTCAAGGAGGAAATAAAACAAGAGATTAAAAAATGTGTAGTGGGGAAGCCGGGATGGCTCAGTGGGTTGAGTGCTCACTTTTCAGCCCCAGGGACTGAGGATTGAATCCTGGCCATGGCCCGTGTGGACCCATATGCTGAACTGGGGATGCCCCCAGTTCTGTTCTCACCAGAGTGAAGACCCCCGACCAGTTCCTGCCCTGTGCAGCCCCGTGCTCACCTGTGGAATAACACTATGTGGAAACACCAATGATGTGCAACTATGGAGACTGTTCTGGGCCCTCCCCCTTCTCTCTGTCTCTGTC
>PVKE010031887.1:0-18789 GCA_004027555.1 Craseonycteris thonglongyai
CACATAATACGATGCATGAATGATGTGATGTGGACTTGTACATCTGTAAACTGTCTAATTATTACCAACCAATGTAACCTCATCAAATTTAACAATAAATTTTTTAAAAAAAGGAAATAAATAAGTTAAACAGAGCACCAAACTATGAAAAAGAAAAGTAAGTTGATCTTTCTTATTCTTTGGCCCCTTTTTTCTTCCTAGGTATATTTGACTAAAATGAATCATTTCCTATTGAAGAGCTATAATTAATTACAGATGGCAAAAGATATTTTTATAGCCTAGTTAGCAATATTAAACTGACAAGTGTATTTAAAATAAAACATTCTCTTACTTCATAGCGTGTAAATAAAAAATACATTACTCATGAGCTTATATTCTGAATGCTAACCAATATGTGATTGAAATTATTTTTATTCTAATCAATATAATTTATACAACTTCTTTTTTAAATGAATGACACAAAGTACCATCATTTAATGTGTTTTCATTTTGGGTAGTATTTGATAAATAGTGAATTCTCTAAAAGTTTCTCATTCTCTCTGTCTTCTTTAGTGTATGTATTAAGTGTACTGCATTGTGATATTATTATGCATTCAATAGACCATATTTGTTAAAGTTTCTTACTTCATTAGAGAAAATTTTTTGTTTTGTTCTGCTTTCTTATAGTTTTTGATCAGCCAGTGTACCCAGAATCTACTGTACAATTTTGAATACAAAGAAGTGACCAGGCTCTATCTTAGATTTGTCAAATCAGCATTGAATAAACCAATGTGATAATAAATTAATGGAGTACTACTATTTAGATACTTCATGTAACCATGCTGGGCATTAAAAGAACAATAATTCTTCTTTGAAATTAATTTACTGAAAGTGTTTGGACTTCTAGACTAACCATATACCTGATACATGAAGAATATCCCAGAAAATATTTTATTTCATTTGGACCCTTAAGTAGAGATAGAATGTTAAAATGCTCACTACTTAATATAAAGTGCATTGTCTATTTTTTCAATATTATGTTGTACAAATTAACAATGTTGTGAGTACAACTTTATTTGGAAGAAAATTTCTGAATGTCTTTATTTATTTATTTATTTAAATTTGTTGGGGTCACATTGGTTAGCAAGATTATATAGGTTTGAGTGTACAATTCTATAATACATCATCTGTGTTTTGTATTGTGTGTTCACCACCCAGAGTCAATTCTCCTTCCTTCCATCTTGTGTATCTGCCCTTCCTCCTCCATCGTCTCCTCCATGCTTACCCCTCTGGAACCACTAAATTTTTGTCTGTGTCTATACTTTCTGTTTCTTTGTATGTTTGTCTTGTTCTGTTGTTGCTTTCAGTTTTATATCCTACATATGAGTGAGGTCACATGGTTCTTGACTTTTTCTGTCTGATTCATTTCACTTAGTGTGATAATCTCAATATCCATCCATATTGTCACAAATGGAAGAATTTTACCTATTAGGGAAATGTAAATCCAAATCACAGTGAGATATGGGAAAATGAAATGTTCACTGGGAAGAGACTGTAATAACGTATATAAAACTAATGCTGAAATAACATTATAAAAACACAAGTCTAACAAATTCTGTTAATAACTTCTCTTTATTGTCATTTAAATTCAATCTAATTTATTTATATACACAAATTTATATAGAAAAAATTTTCTTATTGTTCCCATATCTCAGTGCCAGGTACCAAATTAAGATGTTTTATAGCAAGACATAAATAATAACAAGGTGTTTTGTCATTTGTGTTATGTTTGCCAGTTTACAAAAATAAAGTGCTACATATTCATAGAATAGTTATTTATATTTCAAACATTGGTCACGCTTCTGCATATTCTCTGATTAACACTGCCACATATAATCATGTCAAGCCATGATCTCTAAGGATTTTTTGTTCCAGATGTGTTCATGCATTGTGCACAATGTGAGATAGTGGCAGGCCTCACCCCAATATATTGAAGCCCAGTTATAGTTAGAAATTTATTTCATGGCAATGTATAGACAATGTAATGTAGAATTGTATACCTGGAAGCAATGTAATTGTTATCGATCAATGTCACCCCAATAAATTTAACAATTTAAAAAATAAGAAATTTATTTTATGAAAAACTGGGTGGCAATTTTATATTCAAAGCCAGTGTATGAAACAGACAAGCTTGTCCCTGTCTCTCCATAAACCGTATTCACAATAATTTGCTTATCTCTCATCAAATCCAGAGTCCCCCGGGATGTAATCTCTTACTTGCTTTGAGCCCAGGGTTTGCACCAAGTATATTACTGACCCTCTCACGTATAACCTTTAAGATCACTGGGTATAGCTCAGTTGTGTTTTTCATCCTTTGCGTATTTTGAAACTTCAAAGTGCTATATCTAAGGTACCTAGCACATCCTCAGTTAAATTCTCACCTCCTTAAATTACTGAAAAGACAACAGAACATATACTATATTGAAAAAGGGAAAATAATTTTATAATTTCTTTTCTTTCCCCCATTTTACAGTGCAGACTTATGTTTCCACAGATATGCTGTCTTTTTCAACTTGAGCTGCCATAACAAAATCCATAAACTGGGTGCTTAAACAACAGACATTTATTTTCTCACAGTTCTTGAAGCTGAAAGTTCCAAGATCAAGGTTCTGGCCAATTTGGTTCCTAATGGTTTTCAGTAATTCATGGCTTGTATGTTATCATATTACCACTATCTTATAGTGTGTTTACATGACCTTTCCTTTATTAGTGTGTGTATGGAGACAGCGATAGGAGTGGGGAAGGGGAGTGTAGAGGAGAGGAGACGAGAGGAGAGGAGCAGAAAGCAGAGAAAAAGACTTCTCGTAAGGACAATAATTTCATCACGAGGGCGTCATCCTATGATCTTCTCAAAATCCTAATTATGTCCCAAAGGCTCCATCTCCAAATATTCATTACTTGTTATGAATCCAACATAACAATTTGGGGGGAATAGAATTCGGTCCATAGCAGGTCATTGTTCCCTAGTAAGTATTAAAACCATATCTTTCCTGCATATTCTTGCTATGGCCACACATTAGCTAAGAAAACAATCTGGAAGAGTGCTCTTGAGAGCACAACCAGTGAAACTAATAACAAGTAGACATAACTTAGAAGAGGAAAAATACTTTAAGAACATTGCAAAGATTAAGCCAAAGAAAATATTATGTCTTAAAATGTTCAGAAATGGGTTCTTGGGAGAGTTAGATATTCACTTGCTATAAAAAAGTTTACAAAGTAATTCTTATTTTTCTTTAAGTAGTAAGTTTAAACCCTGTCACTAAGCAACAAAAACAATAGGAGCAATTAAAACAACAAATAAATAATATTAAAAATTTGGGGGAATGTTAGAGCAATAATGTTATACTAAAGGCAGTATGAGTCTTCAAAACCAGAGGTCATGTTAATTGATCTACTCCAGCCTGCCTTGGAAGCCTTATGGGGTGTAGAATATAATTTTTCTGATGACTTTGCTTGCATCATACTGCTAATCACAGTCCCTTGGGATAGAGTTACTGATAAAACCCTGCAGTTTGTTGCTGTCCAAACCCACTTGGAGAAGAAATAAGAATGCCCTCTATCCAGGTAGATTCCAAGGCTGCATCTTAAAATTGGGATCAATAGGCATTTAAAAAATAAAGTAGAAAGCAATAGAATGTTTTTAAAATAAAACATTTTAGGTGGCAATTCTTGAAAATAGAGTAAAGAGTATTTTCTCTAATTTTATTTATGTATGTATGTGATATTATATAAGATATATTTCTTATTAATTTGAAATAAGAAAAGATTTGAGATCATTAAGATAGACTCTATTATACTGTTTGGATAAATCAGGCGCCTAATTCATTGAATTGTAATTTATGTCAAAATTCTTCCCATTTTTGCAGAAACTAATCATTTTACCTATGATAAGAAGTGAATGCAGTGGGAGAGGAGGAAGGAGGAGTCAAATATATGGTGATGGAAGGACAACTGACTCTGGGTGGTGACCACATAATGCAACACATAGATGATGTATTATAGAATTATACACCTGGAACCTATGTAATTTTTACTAACCAATGTCACCTCAATGAATTCAACAATAAAAAAAAAAAAAGTGAATGCACTGAAATCAAGTCACCAATATGTCCCTTAATACATGGAACATACATAGAGGGAATTAATTATTAGCAAGGGGAATGAAAATCGAGATATTACAGAACTTAACCTTCCATTCGCCATTACCAAGCATCTAGACGGGGCTGTAGTAGGAAATGAAAAAGTTATGACTTTTACCCATGGAGCCTACATTCTGTTAAGAGAAGAAATATGGAAACAAGGGGCTGCTATAAATGTGAAAAGTTATATAAATGAGTTATGTATAAAATGTTTTTCAAACACAAAGATAAAAACCGTTAAGTATCAGAGCATTGGAATTAAAAATCAGGGAGGTCTTTACAGGAGAGGTGGGATTTTTGGGGTAGTCCTTGAAGGCTAATGAGGAGTTTTCCCTCCAACTCCCCATTCACCATATTCATGGTAGAGATGAGTGTAGGAAAAGCACATACAAAAGTAACTAAGCATGTAAGGTCACGTAGTAACCAAGGACCGTGAAACAATTATTAGTTTCTTATGCGTTGGTTGTGGCAAAAGAGAAGAGATGTGAGTATAACTTGAATATAAAATATCCTGAGTTAGATGGTAAAATGTTACCTAAAATATGCTTTCGAATATATTTGCATATGTATGCACCAAGCTAAGATTCAATGGCACACTCAAGTTTTTACAGCTCCCACACAGTGAAGTGTTATGTGGTATATTGGGACTTGGAAACCAGATTTTTCACCAGATAGTTTTTATTTACTTCAAAATGGATTTTGTGTAGTTGTGAGATCACTAATTAGGCTTTTAAAAGTTTTTTATTATTAAATTTATTAGGGTTACATTGGTGAGTAGAAATCACATAGATTCCAGGTATACAACTCTATAGTACTAATGAAGTGTTCTGGTGTTGGAAAGAAAGCTGACTCTGGGTGGTGAACACATATTTTAGAAGTTTATGACCTACTTATCTTATGTAATGATAATTGGCAGAGATGACCAATATTAATGTTTTTATTTTCTTCAAATAAACACCCAGAGTGGAATTGCTGGATCATTTGGTAGTCCAATATTGGAAAAGATATATATATATATATATATATAGTGTGTGTGTGTGTTGAGCTTCCATATTGCTTTCTATAATGTTTGTACCAATTTACTTTTCCATAAGTAGTGCACAAGGGTTCTTTATCTCTCCAACTTCTCCAACACTTGTTATTTCTTGTCTTTTTGATAACCGCCATTCTAACAGGTATGAAATGATATCTCAATGTGGTTAGGATTTGCATTTCCTGTTGAGCATCTTTTCTTGTACCTGTTGGCAATCTTGTCTAGTATTTAGATCTTCTGCCCGTTTGTGAATCAGATTGTTTGTTTTTTCCCTATTGAGTTGTATGAATTCTTTAGACATTTTGGATATCAATCCCTTATCATATATATGATTTGCAAGTATTTTCTCCTATTCAGTAGGCTGCATGAAAACTTTTTGAGACTACCTGAGCAAGAGTTATAACATATAAAAGCCATTAATCATTGAAAAGACAGTTAGGAAATATGAGATCTTTTCTCTGTATAATATTTATACTGAGTCATGTCCAAAGCAATTTTTAAATTTCCTCAGAATTGCTTTTAATTGTTTATATGGTGAGAAAGAGAGAGAGAAACATGACATATGACATTATAAATTCACAAAATATTTATTTTTATATATGTTACCCTACCCTAAACTAAACCTTATATAGATGTTCATATTCCAATTATGAACAACAGTTCAAAAAGATGGGCAAAACATGAAAATATTCCATTTAAAGTAATACAGCTAAGAAATACAAATTGACCTAAAAATAATTCAAATCTGTTTTACAATAAATGAAAAAGTGATAGGAACATGAACATTGATACAAATCTATTAGAAAGCAGACTTTTACTTGAACTAAGCAAAGTCTTTTGAAAATTTGCATCTATTCACTGCCTTTGATCAGATAGGTTGATGCTTTACACATACAGATAAGCGGGAAATACTGTAACAAGAAATACCTAGAGAACTTTAGGAACGCAAGGGCAGAATGAAGTGAGTCTATTGAGATTATAATGGTCAGTGGGCTCCTGCATCAGAAAACAGGTTTGAATTCCAGCTGGACCACAGACTAGCTATCTGAGCTTACTTCTCAGCCTTTCTGAGATGTCTCTCCCACATCTGTAAGATGGACATAAGACATGCAATAAAGAAAAACCTATGAAACATGTTACTGTGTCTTCCATAAAGTTACCCACTGCAAAAACCCCCCGTTCAAGGTTCTCTGGCTACACTAAACAATATCCCACAGTATTTTCCATCGTAACACAATTATGGGGATTGTGTAGCCACCTGTGGTGACCTCTCTGTGGGAAGGAATGAGTGTGGAATAGACAAAGAGAACATTCTGGATCTGCAGGCGCTGCAGCAATGTGTTTTGTGTGACACAGGTAGGTGTGTCAGTGATGTCACTGCAGAAGATTCAGTTTTCTTTTTGTTATTAATGTTAAGATTTTTTAAATAAAAATAAGAGCTGCCAAGTTTTGAAAGATTAATATTAATTTTAAATAATGTAATGCATAAGAGATTTGAATAGAGAATCTATATGGACTGAATCCTATCATACAGCTCTTAACTTTATAAGTTCAATTGGTTCAGGTAAAATAAATAAGTCTTTCCTCCAAAATATCTACTTATGCTCTTTCTCCTGTCCCAGCCACCCAGTATACTACTCATCATTTTAATATTAGCACTTTCATATGAATGACAAAATTGCTTTTTGGGGTGTTAAGGTATAAAAAAACATTATGATGGTTTAAGGTGAATTTAATTAAGCTGGACTTAATTTTCCTTTCTTGGTCCAGGCACACTGAAGTCACATGGCCCAGATCAATTGCACCCAAGTGACAGAATTTATTCTTATGGGGCTCACAGACCGTCAGGAATTGAAGATGCCCCTCTTTGTGATTTTCTTATCCATTTACCTCCTCACAGTAGTAGGCAACCTGGGTTTAATCCTAGTCATTAGAACAGATAGAAGACTCAACACACCAATGTACTTCTTCCTTAGCAACCTGGCGTTTGTTGATTTCTGTTACACTTCTGTCATCACACCCAAAATGCTTGGGAATTTCTTGTACAAACAAAACGTGATCTCCTTCAATGCATGTGCTGCTCAGTTATGCTGTTTCCTGGCCTTCATGATAGCCGAATGCTTACTTCTGGCTTCCATGGCCTATGATCGATACGTGGCCATTTGTAAACCTCTCCTCTATATGGTAGTAATGTCCCCACGAATCTGCATTCAGCTTGTGGCAGCCCCCTATATCTGCAGTTTCCTGGTTGCACTGTTTCATACCATCCTCACCTTTCACCTCTCCTATTGCCACGCTAATGTCATCAACCATTTCTATTGTGATGACATGCCTCTGCTCAGGCTGACGTGCTCAGACACTCGTGCCAAACAGCTATGGATCTTTGTCTGTGCTGGAGTCACGTACATCTCTTCCCTTCTGATAGTCTGTGTCTCTTACGTGTACATTATCTCTGCCATCCTGAGGATGCGCTCAGCTGAGGGGAGGCGCAAGGCTTTCTCCACATGTGGCTCCCACATGCTGGCGGTCACCATATTCTACGGGACCCTGATCTTTATGTACTTACAGCCAAGCTCAAATCATTCCCTTGACACAGACAAGATGGCCTCTGTTTTCTACACGGTGATCATTCCCATGTTGAACCCCTTGATCTATAGCCTTAGGAACAAGGAAGTGAAAGAAGCCCTGAAGAAACTCATCATCAATGGAAACGAGGCTTTTGTGTTCATGAGATTAAGAAAGTGACTTGGATAGTAAACGTGGACTTTTCTCCACAGTCTGAGTTTTTTCCTCTTAGAAAACTATCGGAATGCCTAACTTAATATGTGACTATATATTTATCTGTTCATTATATAATGAAGTTTTCTAAAGATGCTCATTTAGAATATTTCAGCCTTATGGACACACTCAATAGTTTGGTGGTTACCTGGGGAGGGGGGAGGAAGGGGGAGGGCAAGTGGTGGTGGGGGGGAACGGGAGTGGATACCAGATATATGGTGATGGAGGGAGAGCTGATTCTGGGTGGTGAGCACATAATGTGATACATAGGTGATGTAATGTAGATTTGTACATCCAGAAATTATCTAATTGTTACCAATCAATGTCACCCCAATAAATTTAACAATAAAAGAAAAAAAAAAAGAATATTTCATATGCAAGAGAAACCATAAGAATTTACAGCCATTCTCTCACTTTTCAAATGGATGTATTAAAAATAATTAATCTTTGGTTCATAAGAATGTATACCAATTTTCCCATTTCTCAAATGAGGAATTACATTAGCAGCAATTATCCAGACATATTACTAGTTATAGGCAGAAAATGGACTAAAGTTCAGACTCTCCACCCCTCCAAAATCCCCGTTCAAGGTTTTCTTAACAACATCCTGTTTGAAAAACAAAGATGTATAGTCTTAATATTTTTTCCTGATTTGCTAATGTCTGGAAAAGTATTAAGACAATATAAAACTGTTTTATAGTATTTTTACATTTAACATCTGGTCTTTAATAAAAAGAATAGTACTACATCCTAACTTGTATCACTGATTTAACGCAACTTTTTACTGACCTGGAAGATTGAATTAGTCTCAGAAGACTAACTCTTTAAGAGAATTGCTTTCTTTTAAAATGCCTATGAGACCTCATTATAATTTTTCCAGTTAGCTTAAAATAATAATAACAGTAATAATTATAATATAATTCAGAGGTAGAATCACAGGGAATATCATACATTCTAAATAAATATATTCAAAATAATTGAAATATATAGACTATTTGCTAATAACAAGGATCACATTATCAGGCAAACCTTGGGTAAGTTGGTCATTATTAAGTTATAGCTTATAATATAATGAACCTAGTAAGCAATATAACCTAGTGAAGAAAACTTATATATGTATTTAAAGCATGGGTTTATACTATGTATGGACTCTCACACAAGTTTATTGAATGACGGTGTTACTCATTTTGGAGTCTTTTACAAGGTTAAACATGAAAAAAGGGTAATAGTAAATAGTAGCCACTTGCAGATCATTTCCTTTCCTTCTATGAGCCTAGAGACCTGAGTTCTCCCCCTAGCTCTACTAATAAATTTGAGGGAGCAGTTTTTAAATGAGGATTGATTACCATACACAACTGATAACTGTGATATAGATAGAGTGATAGACATCGATATGCATGCATATATTTCAAATAAATGCATTGATAATTTTATAATTTTTCAATTACACAGAAAATGGTTTTGAGCTTGTGATTCATTCATATCACTTAATATTCTTTTTTAAATTGGAGGGCCATTTGAATGCTTAATGACAAAAGACTAGAAAGAAGTTATTAGTGCTCAGAACGAGAAGATTATATTCAAATAAAAATATTTCTTAAAAAAATTTGTAGGTCAGTGTGCACTTTGATTTTACTATATATTTTGATGGATCATAAAGACACAGGGCTATTCTGATCCACTATACTCAAAAGTTTCTTTTTCTTTAAATACATTTCCTATCATTTGAAGATTTCAGTGGTTTCCTATTTTCTCACAAACTCCTATAGCAGATTTTGAGTCTAATCTATATTCTGAAAACTTATTCAATCAAGGGAATTCACAACCTCTTGTGTTGTCAGGCTGTTGCATTTCACAGTGCCACAGCTGTTCTATTAAAGCATATAGATTTTTTGGAGTCTAAAAGCCTGAATGTGAATACTGGGTCTAACATTTGTGAGTCAGAGATCTCAGACAATTTATTCCCCTTATGTATGCCTCAGTTTCCTCAGCAGTAGGAAGGTGAAAAGTATCAACTGCTAAATCTATTGTCATAGGATCAAAAATAGACAACGGATAAAAAAGCATGTAGGAGTAAAAGACTTTTAAAATAAAGTTTTATTATTTCTTACTCCTAAGGTTAAAATACTGAACATTGGGAAAACTATCCAAAGTGAAGTCTAAGAATTTCAGGTTAAAACTGAAGACTTGCTTCATTCTTAAGGACAATGGGAAGACATTGAAAGATTTCATCAGGCAAATATAAGAATAAAGTTTGCATCTGTAAAACTTTGTAAATGCAAGGAACAAAGAGGAGTAGGAAACATTGGAGGCAAGAATGAAAGTGAAGTGTCAGTTGCAAAAACCCAAAACAAAACAAAAAGTGATTGTGATTGGATCAAGGAAACAATACAAGTGAACAAATATGAAAAGTATGTAAGGTATAAAATGGTTAGGAATTGGGGACAAATTGAATACTGGCATGAGGAACAGGAAAGCATAGTAAAAGATAATTGGTGTCCAACTTGGAAAACTGACTAGGTAATGGTACTGCTCAGTGAAATGGAAAATATATATTCCAGATCTTGCGAATTAGGTCCTGTGTGCAGAGATATCCAGTTTTTCTCTGTAAGTGATACTTTTGATGAACATCTAAATATCTAAGTGGTAATTTCTGGAATGCATTGTGATATAGCTGGATCAGAGAAAATCAATCTGGAATACAAAGATCTATTTGTGTGTTAATCAGCATATAAATGCCTATTGAGGACATAGGATGGGATAAGATCACTGAACAAGAAGGTGTACAGAGGAAACAGTGGGGGCTTTAGAAAGAGCCTGAAGAACATGTCTAATGCATAAATAATAAAAGTAGAGCCTCCAAGGTGGAGAATCAAAATGGACAAATAAACTCAGAGACTGCTTTGCTCTGGAAATCCAAGGTGTGTTCCAAGAGTTCAATACTACAGTGCTGCCAAAGAAAAGCAGGCTTGATTGGATTTGGAAATAAGGAAGTTGATAGTAAAGTTGGTGAGGAAATTTCTTGGTTTAATGGAAAAGGAAGGGCACTTATACTTGGTTAAGTTATAAATAGTATTGAGAAATTGTGGGTAGATGCCTGTTCTAAGATGTTTGTTTGAAAAGTGGTCAAGGGAGAGAAAAGATGAAGGAATACCATGATAAAGTTTCCAAGGAGATGCCATTCCAAAGATTTATCAATCAAAATCAAAGGTGGGGAGATGCTTCTTATATTTTATTATGTTTAACCTGTCTTGACCATCTATAAGGTGCGTGTGAAGCTAAGACTATGTAGTGATAAAGAAAAATCAAGTTAAACGTATTCTCTATTCTGTTTAGGGAAGGAGGGGATAATTTCAATTTTGCTAACTGTCAAGCATCAAAATCCAGACTGGGTTTATGAAAATGTTCTGTGGAATTTACTTCTATGAAACACTGCCCAAATGCTATGCACTTTGGAACATTTAGATACTTAAAGATAGAGGCTAAAATTATCTCTTTTCATCATTTAAAGTTGTCTTACAATCCGAAAAATTATTTACTGGCATGGATTTTGCCAAATAACAAAGCCAGAAAATTCACAATCTTATGTTTCCCTTATAGCAATATTATATGTGTACTGAAAAGAAAAAAAGAATGTGGAGATAAGCAAAAAAAAACAAAAAAATTAAAAATCATACCAAATAGCATGCTTAAAGAGAGTGTTAATTTCTTTATTTTAACTTTTATTTTATATCTTCCAAACTTGATTTTGGGAATTGTTAATGTTCTTATGAGAGGACAAAATAATAATTTTATGAGAGAAACTTGCAACTTAAGAAATCATGTTAATATATGCTGTCAAAACCACTTGCATCCTTAATGTTGTTTTTTCCTTTTATATTTAAAGAAAAGTACAACACAGACTTCGCGATTGTATTGATTATAACATTTAAATTGAAATGTAGTGGATTTAATTGAAATCGAGTCGATTTTCTCTCTTGGAATTTCTGCCTGCACCAAATCCTTTAACACTGAAAGCATAAGAAAAATCCACAGGAAACTCAGAGTGCTTATCGGGAGTCTGCTTTGACTGAATTTAACATACCATCTGGTAACCCAGGCTATCTTCTCACATTTAAAATTGATTATATTTTACAGATACAAGATTATTCAGAGCGTGTGCCCTTGAGGAGTGTATAGTGGATTTGTTTGTTTCATGGCCAAAGGCAATCATTCAGCTGTCACTGAATTCATCCTCTTGGGCCTCACAGATAATCCAGAGCTTCAAGTCCTTCTCTTTTGTGTCTTCCTACTGATGTATTTAGTGACCGCCTTGGGTAATCTTGGTTTGATTGTGCTTATCCAAATCAGCCCTCAGCTTCATACACCCATGTATTTTTTCCTCTGTCATCTGGCTTTTGTTGATTTTTATGGCACCTCCGCCATCACACCCAACACCCTTGTGAACTCTTTACGTAAAACTAAAAGCATGCCATTTTACGCCTGTGCCACTCAAGTGTGTTGCTTTATTACATTTTCAGTTTGGGAATTATTAATGCTCTCTGTCATGGCCTATGATCGGTATGTGGCCATCTGCCACCCTCTGCTCTATGTGGTTCTCATGCCCAGGAGACTCTGCATCCAAATGGTCACCAGCTCTTACATTTATGGATTCACCGTGGGGCTCGTACAAGCAGTGGCAACATTCAAGATGTCCTTCTGTGACTCTAATGTGGTCAACCAGTTCTACTGTGATGATGTCCCCTTGATTGCTCTGGCCTGTTATGATACCCACATCAAAGAGCTGATGTTGTTAATCATTGCTGGGTTCAATGTTCTCTGTTCTCTTATCATTGTCCTCGTATCCTATATATTCATTGTCTTTGCCATCTTAAAGATCCATTCTGCTGTAGGAAGACAGAAGGCCTTTTCTACCTGTGCTTCTCACCTGTTTTCTATTACTATGTATTATGGGACTCTCAGTTTTATGTACCTGCAGCCCAAGTCAAGCCACTCACTAGATAAAGATAAATTTGCCTCAGTATTCTATGCAGTGGTGATTCCTATGCTAAACCCACTGATCTATAGCTTGAGGAATCAGGAGGTTAAAAATGCTTTGAGAAAAACGATTGAAAAGGTATATATTAGTAATCAATAATGCATTATGCTGCTAATAATAAAGTGCTGAATAGGGAGTTAGGAAAATTTAAGTTAAGGCTTGCACAGTGCCAGTAACTTTAGGTGCTTTTGTCCTCTAGGGCTGTTTTCTGATCTTTATTTCTTTGAAAATAGGTATTTTATTGGTTTTGTTACACATAGTGGATATTTCATAAGTGTTTGTTTGCTTAATTGTTGAATTCTAAAAACTATAAGTATCATTCATTCTCTTTGACCATGAGATGTTTCAACAATAGAGATGAAGAATACAGCACCTGAAAATCATAACATTATCATATTTCACCATGATATTGGGAATTTTAACTTGTCTTGGGAGACACAAACTATGCAAATAATATTTCAGATATCAGTAAGATCTTCTCTTATATTTGAACTTGGGGAAAAAATAAGGTTCTTGGTTGAAGGGTTTTGATTTGAAAATGCTAGGAAAGTGACCTTACTCTTTGCAATGTCCCTATCGATGCGGTTTAACATTTTTAAAGCCTCTTTTTTTTTAGAGCTGTTTTGGTTTACAATGAAATTGAGAGTGAAGTATGGAGATTTTCCATATTCTCCCTATTGCCACATATACACAGCTTCCCCGTTATCAACATCACTCACCATTAATATGGTATGTTTGTTACAATGAATGAATGAATCTACATTAACACATCCTAATCACCAAAGGCCATACATAGATTACCTTAGGGTTCACTCTTGGTATTGTATACTGGCTTGAACAGATGTATAGTGACTTATATCTACCATTGTAATATTATACAGAGTATTTTTTTTTAAGATTTATTTTATTGATTTTTGACAGCGAGAAACAGAGACAGAGAGACAGAGAGAAGGGGGAGGGCCCAGAGCAGTCTCCATAGTTGACATTAGTTTTCCATATAGTTTCACTCCACAGGTGGGCACAGGGCTGCACAGGGCAGGATCTGGGCCAGGAGCCTCCTGCATAGGCCCCGGCAAGAACTGAACTGGGGGCACACCCCAGTTCAGCATGTGGGTCCGCATGGGCCGGGACTGGGATTCGATCCTCGGTCCCCGGGGCTTCAAAGCGAGCGCTTAACCGGCTGAGCCATCCCAGCTTTCCCCAGAGTATTTTTAATGCCATAAATATCCTCTGAGCTCTGTTCATCTTGCCTCTACTGCCCCACCTCTGGCAACCACTGATGTTTTTATTGTCTTCAAGGTTTTCCCTTTTCCAAAATGTCATAGAGCTGGAATCATACAGTATGATTTCACTTAATAACATGCTTTTAAGGTTTCTCCATATCTTTTCATGGCTTGATAACCTCTTTTTCTTGTACTGAACAATATTCTGTTGTCTGAATGGACCACAGTTACTTATTCATTTACCTACTGAAGGACATCTTAGTTGTTTCCAAGTTTTGACAATTATAAATAAAACTTCTATAAACCTCCCTGTGCAGATTTTTGTGTGGATATGCTTTCAATTCATTTGGCACACAATTGCTGGATCATATGGTAAGTGAATGTTTAGTTTCGTGAGGAACTGTCAAACTCTCTTGGCTGAACATTTTAACATGATCATTCAAGCACTACCCCTTCTAGATATTCTTCACATTCAACCAGCACTTCAGTTGTATTCATTACTTCTGGGTGAAATGATATAAATGTTATTCTACATTAGGCATGTCTAACCTGTGGCCCAGGACGGCTTTGAATGAGGTGCAACACAAGTTCTTAAAACATTATGAGATCTTTTTTACAACCATTTTTTTTTCTTTTTTCTTTTTTAGCTGATCAGCTATCATTAGTGTTAGTGTATTTTATGTGTGGTCCAAAACAATTCTTCTTCCAATGTGGCCTAGGGAAGCCAAAAGGTTGAGCACTGCTGTTCTACATGGTCACTGAGAATCTAATCGCTGTGTCCTTGTTAATTTAGTTATTGCAGTTGCCTATTGATAGTGACATTATCACTGGACACAGAAGTTCTAAAGATACCTTGTGAGTTCTTGTGTCCCAGACATACTTTTTCTGGCTCCATTGTGAATTTCCACCCTTGACGTCTTACGTTAATCAGGTTGATTACCTTAACCAGCACACTAACTCCTTCACTTACTGATCCAATGGAATCAAGTACTCACAGATTTCCAGTTTATTAAAACACTGATTGAGACCTTGATGGAAATACTTGCTCTCTGGAACTCCAAACCTATATGTAATAAGAAATGCAGTTAAGGTGTTAGAGTTATTATCTCTCAGAGCAGACTGACAGTTAATCTCACAGTTCACCAAGGAGAGAGGTTTCTGATACAAACTCCTACGACTCACCTGCTTAGCAACAATCCTGGCTCCCAGTGAGCTCTTTCCATAGTTGTTTGGGTGATATCTATTACTTCCTAGCTTCCTTTGGGTCTAAACTTGAATCTCTAGACAGATCTTAAAGCTGTATTATTTTCTTTCTTGTTTTCCTTATCCAGACAAATTATATTGGGGGTTAAAAAAACCCTTTTATCTGTATTTCCTAAGGAGCCATACTTCACATACACCAATCAGGCAATTTTCATCAAGGCAAAAGTAGGCTATACTTCTGGAAACAACATAAAAAATTGATAAACTTTGGTTCACTTGATTAAGAATTCGGGTTTTTGTGAAAGGGTAAGACCATCACTTAAAACCTGAGTCATTTACATATGAGACCTTGGGCAATATCCTTTTTTTTTTTTTTAGATTTATTTTATTGTTTTTGACAGAGAGAGATAGACAGAAAGAGACAGGGCCCAGAGCAGTCTCCACAGTTGCAAATCATTAGTTTTCTACATTGCTTCCCTCCACAGGTGGGCAGGGGGCATCGCAGGGTGGGAAGCAGGCTGGGGGGCCTTCTACGTGGAGGCTCGCCCTGGTAGGAACCAAACTGCCCCCTCACACACATGGGAAGCACACCCCAGTTCCTCACAGGTCCAGGGCCAGGACCAGTATTCGATCCTTGGACCCCGGGACTGCACAGCGAATGCTCAACCCACTGAGAAATCCCAGCTTCCCCTCCATATTCTTTTCTAAGCCTCAGTTTCTTCAATAGTGAAATGAAGTAAAATGATACCTCTATAATGTCTTTCTCAGTATGGAATGAATTAGTGTATGTGAAGGACTTAGTAAACTCTATGGTAAGTAGTAGCAAGTCTTCAAAAGATGTTTGCTTTAAAAAGTAGGACAAATAAGAAGCATAAATAAAGCCAAGATACTTCAAAAACCTACCTGAAAAACAGAACTGCTTCTATCATAGTTTTAGACTCAATCTCTGTGAATCTATGTAAGAAGGCAAATGTGTTTTTACTAATAGTAAAATCAATCTGGTTTCTCATCAAATTTCAAACTAGAAAACCATTTTCACAAAACTCCTAGAAGTAGCCAAAATTCTTGAAAACGGTATCTACTGCTTTTATTTTCCACAATTGTTGGCCTTTCAAATCTAGCTTTTCCCTGCCCTCCTGCAGCTAATTCTCTATAGCTTATCTGATTATCAAGCCATTGGTAAATGCAATAAATGTTTAAAAATTTGTAGTTGAATTTTATCTGAAATTTGATAAAATTTCATTTGTTACTTCTGATACCACACTTTCTTTGTGTTTCTTTTTTTTTTTTTTTTTTGATGGTGGTAAGAACACTTACATGAGATCTACCCTCTTGATAAATTTTTAAGTGCACAATGCAGTATCATTAACTATAGACAACATGTTATAGAGCAGATCTCTAAAATGTATTTATCTTATATAACTGACCATTTCTATCCATTTAATAACTCTTATTTTCCCCTCCCTCAGACCCTAGCAAACACCATTCTACTCTGTTTCTATGAGTTTGACTATTTTATAAACTTCCTTTAAGTGGAACAATGCAGTATTTATCCTTCTGTGGTGGGCTTATTTCACTTAAATTAAAGTTCTTTAGATTTATCCATCTTTTCCACATATGGCATCATTTTTTTTTTTTTTTTTAAAGCTGAGTGATATTGTTGTAAGTATACAAGGGCTGTCCTGAAAGTATCCAGCCATATAACTATTCCCATTACATTGACAATGGCTGGCTTTATTTCCCAAACAGCCCTTGTATATTACATTTATCACCCATCAATAGACTTTTAAGTTGTTTCCACATAGTGGTTATATCTGCATCCTCACCAACACTTATCTCTTTCTCTTTCTCTCTCTTTTATAATAGCCATCCTAACTGTGAGGTGTGAGGTGATATTTCATTGTAGTTATGATTTGCATTTCCCCATATTTTCACATAACCTATTGGCCACTTGTAGTCTTCTTTGGAGAAATGTCTATTCAAGTCCTTAGCCCACTTTCTAATTGGTTTACTTGGGTTGTTTTATTGATCAGTTATAGGAGTCTCATATATTTTGGACATTAACCACTTATCAGATGTATGGTGTTTAAATATTTTTTCCTATTCTGCAAGTTACTTTTTACTGTTTTTATTACTTCTTTTGCATACAGAAGCTTTTAAATTTTTTTTTTAAGATTTAATTGTTTTTGACAGAGACAGACACAGAGAAAGACAGAGAGAAGGGGGAGGGCCCTGAGCAGTCTCCATAGTTACACGTCATCAATTTTTAACATGGTTTCATTCCACACAGGTGGGTGGGAGCTGCACAGGGCAGGAACTTGGGTGGGGGCCTCCCATATAGGAGGCACACCCCCTCGAGCCAGGGGCCAAATTGGGGGGGGAGGGAGCAAGGAGAAAGAACTGAACTGGGGCCTCCTGCATGGGAAGCACACCCCAGCTCAGCACATGGGTTCACTTGGGCTGGGGCCGGGATTCGATCCTTGGTGCCTGAAGATGCAAAATGAGCACTCAATCCACTAAGCCATCCCAGCTTCCCCAAGCTTTTCAATTTTATGTACCATATTTTCCGGCGTATAAGACGACTTTTGAAACGAAAAAAAGTCAACCGAAAATTGGGGGTCGTCTTATACGCTGAGTATATCCCGAAAAACGTCTCAATATGCCGCTAAACGAAGTTTCCAACTCGATCCCGAAAATCGTCTGGATATGCCGCTAAATGAATTTTCCAACTCGATCCCACACCAATCACTGCAAGGCTGCTCGGACCGCCTCTCTAACTCCGCCAATCCAAGCAGGCTTTTTATGCATGCAAATTATACATGTTCTGTACCCGAAGCTACACTGTGTTCTAGTAAAAAGCCTGCTCAGATTGGCCAGAGTCAGAGAGGCGGTCTATTATAACCTTTGAACCTTTGCTTGTGACTGGCTCACTGTGGTACATACAGTTGCAGCACAGGAACGTTCTGTGTAGCCAAAGCTGCTGTATCAGGACACATGCATAGTAGTTAAATTGACTGTATTAGAGCACATCCAATGGGTTAAAAGGTACAGTGCCTTTATAGGACATTCTGTATGTAGCCAATGCTACAGTATTAGGGCACATACAGTGAGTTAAAAGGTACCATAATAGAACATTGTGTGTGTAGCTGAAGCTACAGTACTGTATAACCCCGGCCTAAAAGATTAGTGGGTGTACAACAAATGGCTGGTAGAAAAGAACCCATCATGGCTCCAGCAAGAAGAAGGAAATTTGAAGCCAGTTTCAAACTGAAAGTTGTAAACTTTGCCAAGGAACACAATAACTGTGCTGCGGCAAGACAATATGGAGTAACAGAA
>PVKE010031888.1:0-18786 GCA_004027555.1 Craseonycteris thonglongyai
AAATTATTCAACTCTCCTAAACTCCTTCTAAATCTATAAAATCACCAGATTATACTACAAAACTTCTCAGGTTCATTCCAGCTCTGAGATTCTGAATCTCTGATTTTAACTACTTTGAAATAAAGGTAAGGGCTAGGTATAAAATAACATTTGAACTTCTTTGTAACAAATAATGTGATTTATAATAGCTCAGTTCCTCTAACTTTCAATATTTTTGTATTGCTTTATTTATATAATCGTTCGGTAGACTCTGGAACTTGACAGATGGACACGAGGTGGGAAAGAAAAATAAATAAGGAGAATATCTCTGGCCAGATTGGATTTTGACAATAGTTATTACTAAAGTTTAATATTCTACTGAAAATTCTTTCTGACCCCAAGATAGTAAAAAATATTGACTTAAAAATTTCAAATAATTTATAGGTCCATTTTCACATTTAAATTTTAATCCAACTAAAATTGTCCTCCAAAATAATGGACAATTGTAACAATATTTTTCATTAAATAATTCATCTTTCCTCACATTGATCTGAAACTTAGCTACATTATTATATTTATTATATTATTTTAACAAATTACATAGGATTCTAGTGTCCATTTATCTTATTGTTTGTTGTTGATTTTTTTAAGTTAAACTTTGGAATTATTAACTAATTTATAAATTATTTGGGAGACAGTTAAGCATCTTTGTATATTTTAGTTTTGCATCTGTGAATACAAATGTGCTTTTATTAAAAATTATTTTATGTCTATAAATACCTACTGGATATATGGTAATGTGACTAGATACTATATGTGTCATATATAAATAAGCTATTGATATTATTTGTAAGCAAATAAATATAAGGCTTTAAAAGTAATGGGTTGAAATATACCAAAAGGGCATCTCTTTTTTTATTAAGGATAATACATTATAAGAATGTTAAGAAAAGTTCTTTGTAACTGGGGAGTACATATAATGATTTTTATGTACCTATGAGTATTAAAAGGTAGCTTACATTTTTTTTATATAATGAAGCTTTATTTTAGCTAGTGCAGAACATTATACATTTGTAAGAAACATAAGAGGTTGTTATAAAGTGTGGGAAAAATGCATACACTACTAGTGTTTCAAAGATTCACTGACTGACTCATAAAATATGAACTCAGTTGAACACATAGTATTTATCATGAAGGTTTTTTTTATTTTATTGTATTTGAAAAACTTGTTAAGTGGGATAGACCCCTACTTATGATTAGAATCAGACTACTCTGGCTAAATATCATCCAGAAGCTACTACGCTCTAGATAAATTCTAATAGTCAATGGGGTGTAGATTTCCCCTATGTAGAAAAACTCCACACTGAATAAAAAGCACTATTTCAAAAAAAATACCTTGTTTCATTTAGATATTTTATTATTGTTTCATTTGTCTTTTATTCTACATCCCAGGACTCTCTTAAGCACACTTTCAAAGAGAATTAGTTCTCTTCTTATGGGATACAAGGGCAGTCTGAAAAACTCCAGCCATTGTCAATATAACAAGAATGCTTACATGCCTGGATACTTTCTGGACAGTTCTCATACATCAATTTTGACAAAATCTTCCCTATTCCCAAAATATGCTAACCCTAGCATTAATGTGACAAAGTGAAATGATCAATTAGGCTATGCCACAATTCATTTATATCTACAATTGTTATAAACCTGCTAGTTCTTAATTCCTTCATAAAGTATCCATGTATATTTCATCATGAGATTATCTGATTTCCTGTTAGAGTCACTCTATCAGTCATAATACAAATGGCCAGGTGGGCAAGTCTTTCCACCTGTGGCTTGTACCAGTAGTATATAGAGAGTCCTGCTAATGTATTTAATGACACATTATTTAAAAACAAACAAAAACACATTTACATTGATTCCTATTAAACTGAGCAAACGTCTACCTAAAGTAGTAGAGAAATGACTAGGACTTAGGAAGAAAGAAAAGGTGTGGCATATGAGTAAAGCACAGTCATTTACTGCTATATTTTACAGGAATTTCCTGCTGTAGTTAAAAGTTCTTTGCCCACCCAGACTGCTGGAGACATAAGACAAAGAAAAATCCATCACAAATACATGTAACTTTTAACATGCTGTATCTAAAGCATTCCTGCAGATGAAAAACAGACCCTCAATTTAAAGGAAACTAAAGCTATATAATTCAATAAATCTGGCAAATAGACCTGGCAACAATTAGTTAACTCAAGCAAGCCTTTAGACCCACTTTTATTGTTGTAGACAATTTTATATGATGTCAAAACCTCCAGATGAAAATTGAACACTTCTGTCAAACATTTTATCTACGTGACAACCAAAGATCACCTTAAGAGAAATTTGAGTAACCAATAAATATCAATTCTCATTATAAAGAATTATCTCATTGGGCATCACACATTTTTAAAATTAAATTTGCTTATTGTTAATTAGCTTTTAAAGCAGGAAAACACTTATCTATGAAAAAAAAATTATGGCCATGCTAAATTTATTATTTTTCATTATCTCATTTATGAACTTGTTTTTCACTTTTACTGTATAATTTGTAACAAACTTAAGTTCAAATCATTTGGGGTTCCATTTTTAAAAGCACATACTACACTTAGTTACTTATTTCCTGAAATAGTTTATTATTCCCTATTTACTTTCATTTTTTTCCCCAAAGCCTTTAGACATTCAATAGCAGATGCAGAAAACAGTGCCATGACACATAAGCTGCCATATCACTGGAAAAGATGAAACACCATACAATAAAATCACAAAATACTTTCTATCATAAATGTAAGTTTTCTGAATGATAGCAGACGTTAAAATTTGTTCTTACAGACATATCACAAAAGTTTTTTCAAAAATATATATTAAGATAGATTTTATGTTTTCTTTGCAAGGAAAAAATAATGTTGAATGGCTTCATAACATCTCTGACTCTACATGACATTTGTTAGCATATTTAGTGGAAAATTATGTATGAATACACAGACACAAACATACAGACAAACATGTATTTTATAGCATATTTGCTGAACTTAAAAATGCATCCTGAAAAAATAAATTTGTACAATGAAAATGAAGAGAAAGAAGTATGTTTGTTCACATAGATATATTAAATTAAAAAGAAAAAGACTATATTTTTTGGTTCATGTTTTGTAGTGCTGGTTTGGAAAGGATTATATCTTTGTAGCCAGAACAATGTTATTACATTTGATTATTATTATTATCTGTTATTGTCTTTAACTGTTTTTAACAGGTCAAATTTATCTTTGAAAAATTTTAGTAGTGAATAAGGCAGAGCTATTTTTTCTCTTATAAGTCATTACTAAGTGTTATAATGTGAAATACAATTTCTATTCTATTACAAGTTTATAATTTGGAAGGTTTTGGTGCCATTTCTTGCCACAAAGCTTTAAAAAGCCCTATATTCTATCTTCAATATATTAGCTTCATAGCTTTGTAGAACTAGAAGGACCCTTACAGTTTGTTTTTTTTTAATACAACACCCACATTTTTGAAATGAAAAATGGAGAAGCAGGTAAATATAAAGAACATTTAAAATAAACAAAATGGCAATATGATGTCACAACCATAATTAGTATCTATTTCTCATACCTATGCTTGTATTGATTATTGTATAAAGAGGCCACAAACCATGTAATCATGCCACTTAGACGTTATTTAAAAGCAACACTTCATTCTTCCCAGAAATTTAATTTTTTCTCCAGGTTCTTCTGGAGATTTTATTATACGTTGAACTTGGAACTTAACAAAATATTCTCTGATATTTATTCTAATAACCCACTATTATTAAACAGATTTGGTAAAAAATTTTTTTACAATGCTCATGTACTATTAAATCTAAAAAAAAATAGTTATGTACTATTAAATCTAAATTTCAAGAAACTATTCTATTTGGAATTGTCCAATTCAGTGTCCATTGATTTGTCAAGTTATTTTCTGAGAGCACATAGTATGCTGATGTTATCCTTTCGTGATAATTTTTCTGACAAGCTCTCTCATACAGTTTTAGTGCAACCTCTCTTTAAATAAGCAGTGTGATTGATAATTCTATTGAAAAAAAAATGGCCTTATAGGTAACTTTCTGAAATTGCTCTCTATATCCCAACATGATTAGGGTGCTTGCTATTCAATGAACAAAACATACACTTGTACTTAAAGGTATTGTGGACACTCTTTTAATTAGATTCTTCAATTGCCATTTTATTGTATTTTTCTCTCTTTATGTAGAAAGTTGGACCTATTTAGCATGAGGGACTAGCAAATAAGATTTTAATTTTTATTTTTTTTAATTTTTTTATTTTTTATTATTTTTGACAGAGAGAGAGAGAGAGAGAGAGAGAGAGAGAGAGAGAGAGAGAGAGAGAGTGAGTGATACAGAGACAGAGAGAGAACTGAACTGGGGGAACTCCCCAGTTCAGCACATGGGTCCGCAAGGGCCGGGGCCAGGATTCGATCCGCAGTCCCCAGTGCTGCAAAGTGAGCGCTTAACCCACTGAGCCATCCCGGCTTCCCTGCAAATAAGATTTTATATTGAAAAAGGACGGAGGAAAAATACATTCTGTTATACCAGATGAAGCTGGACTCACTAGTAAGGCCTCAGGGTGAATTCGAACACTGGTGAAAAAGACAAAAAGAAAAGCAGACACTGATCACTAAATATAACTCTTTTTAAGTCATTGATTACTAAATCTGCCTGAACCCATATGTAAATACGTATTTTCTAAAAACACTAATTTCCCACTGAAATCTCTGTATTAAAGAGCACCTGACCATTTGTGGGTATAATTTTGTTTTGGTACTTCATTTTGAGAATGCTGTGGCTCATTTCAGAGGATTTTACAAATCTAGGATCAGTTCCTGGAGACAGCAGAGGGTAACCCAGGGAATTTGAATTAAGGAATACATTACTAGTTTCCCCTCTGCCTCTATCCAGTTGCATGAATATGATCAAGACAATTTTACTTTTTCTGGTCCTGAACGTCCTCATGTATAAAGTAAAGGTCTTGTACCAAGATGATCTTATTTATACTGAGGACAAATGGTACTTAAAATAATAAATTCAAAATACATCTAACTGATTTTCATGAAATAAAATCTATTACTACTATTATTAATGAACCATTGAGTTCTTCTCATTTTAATTGCCATAGATGGCACTGAGTTAAGCCTTGGATCCTGATGTCATTTTAAATGGTCTGTGCTTCTTCCAGAATTATATGCCAAAATATGGGTACTTCCTGTGTATATATATATAATTTCAAGATAAAAGACTGAGTTAAAAAGTGTTTTCTATGATCAATTCTTCTAAATTGTCAACTGGCCACATGCATGACTTATCCAAGAGATATTTCACAACACAATCTTCCTGAGATGCTTTCAGAGTCAAAAAGATCTCGAAGCTTATATACTTAGCTCATAAAATGAGCAATTAATTTCAAGGCAGAGGTTGCATAGTATTATGTATTATAATATGGTCCATTTTTTCTAAAGTATACTTTATATGCTCTTAATATTAACATAAAAACCTAATTGATTGTAAAAATCCATGAGAATTTTTTATTTTAATACTATCTCCCTAGCATGGTGGTAGGCTTGCAGTAGGCAAATGTTCCACAAACAGTAGCTTTTCAGTGATGGTTTCGCTCTGTGAGGGCATGTGCTTCATCTAAACTTCAAAATACCACTGATATATATCTGTATAGCCAGTACTATTTTATAACAGCTAAAATCACAATTAAAGAATCATTTAAATAGTAATAACTACCATTTATTGGGTGTTCACTGTGTGCTAAGCACTGTCTTAGGCAATATAAGCATGCTATCATATTCAGTTTTAAGAGAAATGAATTATTACACTCTCCTTTTTATTTTTCAAGAAAAGAAAAGTAAAGCTCAAAGTTATTTCACTGAGAGCACACTAGGATTCCAACTCAAGACTCTGATTTCTAAACATATACCCTAACTAAAACTGCCCCTTGACCCCGATGTATCTCACTCTTCCAAATAGTTGGACCTCATTCAAATCCATCTGGGGCCACAGGTTGGGCATGACTAGCTTATTCTATTATGATAAAAGAAAGATTGCGTGTTTAACCTCTTACAGATTTAGCCTAAAAATTATGAACTCTCTTAATGCAAAGTAGGTTTTTTTATTAGTGTTATATTTATTGGGATGATATTGGTTGGTAAAAATTACACAGGTTCCAGGTGTACAATTCTACATTATATCATCTATGTGTTGCATTATGTGCTCACCACCCAGAGTTAGTTCTCCTTCCATCATCATATATTTGATGTCCCCTTCCCTTTTACCCTCAGATAACCATTAAACTATTGACTGTGTCAAGGAATTTTTGTTTCTTTGTTACTTTTAGTTTTATATTTCATTTACTTACACAATGGAATATTACTCAGCAATAAGAAAAGAGGAAATACTGTCATTTGCAATAACATGGAAGGACCTTGAGATCATGTTAAAGGAAGTAAGTCAGAAAAAAATCAAGAAACATGACTTCACTTACATGTGCAAAGTAGATTTTAAATGCACCCATTATGACATAATGCTGCCTGTCATTAATATGTGAGCAGTGACTTTAAATTGTAGTTATCTATTTAGAACTTTATTATTTCAAGTTACTTTTGTATTTAAGAATTAATTATTATTGGGGAAGCCAGGATAGTTCAGTGGGTTAAGCACTTTCATTGCAGCCCTGGGTGCAAGGGTCAAGTTCAGGTCTCAGCCCCTGCCCATGCAGACCCATATGCTAAACTAGGGTGTGCTTCTCACCCCAATTCAGTTCCTGGGGCAAGCTTCCCATGTGGGAGGCCCCTGGTATGCCTTCCCCTCCCTGGGGAGTGCCTCTCATGTGGGTGGCCCCTGGCTTGCAAGGGCATGCTTTCCATGCGGGAGGCCCCCTGGCCTGGTTCCTACCCTGCGTGGCCCCGCACCCACCTGTGGAATGAAACTATGTGGTAAAACTGATGACATGCAACTGTAGAGACAGGTCTGGACTCCCCCTATTCTCTCTGTCTCTCTCTCTGTCTCTCTCTCTCTCTCTGTCAAAAACAATGGAATAAGTCTTTAGAAAAATAAATAATTATTGACTAATATTGAAGAATTAAAACACCTCCTTGGATAAAAATATACTAATTGACTTTCTTAAGCAACTACAGTTATATGACTTTCCCATACTCACACATGGTAGAAAGAGAAATGTCCTTCCATAAATAAAATTTTTACATAAATAAAATATTTGTTATGCTGATGTCTCAACTTAGATATGGTGCTTTTCATTTGTCCTGTTTGGTGACAATTAATGATATTCAATATTAAATTTGCACCATAATAACTACTACTCAGTTATTTTTAATGTGCCAGAAAATGTTCTTAGCTCATACATAGTAATTTTCATGTAATACATCAACTTTAAATATGATATAATATAATATTCCCATTTTATATGGATATCAAGATAAGAGGGATAAAATCATTTACCTAATTACATAGATCCATAGATAGTATCAGTTTAAATCAGAGCTCAAGGCTACGAGCACACAGACTCATCAGTGACTAATTTCATAAAAAATAATCTTTTTCACTTCTCCCAAGATATACATGTGAGCAAAGCTACACTAGATTGCCCTCGCCCATATTTTATATCTATTGATCATAAATCATAGTGCTTTGTATCAATCCTGGTGCTGTCAACACACAAGGTTTAGCTTGAATAAAGAAGAGTATTTCAAGATTAGGCCAATAACAATTACTTGGGAGAGTTCATCTATCAGACTTGCTGAAGGGAGGAATAATTTTCTGTATTTGCTGGATAGTTCTTTTGCTATGTGAATAACAATGTCCTATAACATGCTCTTGATTTTCCCATAAGGGGACAGGGGTGACAGATAAAATTTAATTGACTGGTAAAAAATATGACATAATGTTTATATGTAGAGAAGCCATCAGATAGAAATAGCATTATCAATGCCTTATAAGGTTTAAAATTTAACAGCTGATAATAATCACATATAACAACACATGATGTCAAGAAAAACAGAATGAATGCTTGAATTTCTTTGAAATTTTGAAGTTCTGAGATGTGAATACTACGCCATTTGATGTTTATTCTTTTCTCCCCATACTTTATTATTTTTTTGCATGTTACTTCCCTTATTTGGAATTCTCATTCCCTCTTGCTCTCACTCTCTCTCTTTTTCCCCTTCCACCAACTATCCCTTTCCTTCTCCCTCCTTCTGCCCACCACCAGAGATGCTTAGACCACAGCAATATCTCCCTTATTGGTTCAGAGGAAAATATTGACGTTCAACTAAGGTTATTTCTTGAATCAAAACAAATACCGTAGTTTGCCATGTATAATGTGCTCCCATGTATACTGTGCACCCACATTTTTGGCCCAAATTTTCAGGGAAAAAAAACTTTTAATTTTTTAACTCAAAGTTTTATTTGTTTATATTTAGGTACTTGTTTTTTGTATTATAGAGAAATTTAACATTCATTTTTTAACATATTATGGTACAAGAAATTTTAAGTAACAAGTAATTACAAAACACAAAAACAGATACAAGGTACTAGAAATTTTATGTATAAATTTTTTTATATAAAAAATGAAACAAAAATTATTGTATATCAAGGTATTATTTTGCATATGGATATTGTTATTGTTATTGATTTTTAGATTATACTTTTAACTCATAAGCATAAATAAAAGAATTTGAAATATTTATATAAATGTGGAATTAGTACTACACCCATATATAATGCACATCCTTATTTTTTCCTCACAAATTTGGGCAAAAAGGTGTGTGTTATACCTGACAAAAAACAGTAAGTTTAAAAAGCTGATTCAATGAAGTGGGGAAAAGACTTTAATTTTGAGAATACTTTCCCAGGGATTTTACACCTATTATCCATCATTATTTGATAAACAGAGTCAATTAAAGATATTCACATGTAAGACATATCTTTACAAAAGAGCTCACAGTGACTACTACAGTCCTGGGAGAAAACTGAGTGGAGGGAGGTAAAGAGGGGAGAAGAAAAGACTTTAGACTTTTAACCAAGAGTATTTGTAAACATTTTATGTGCTTTAAATTTCTCGGTGCTCTCCTTAAAATGTAATTGCTACTTAATTTGTAGAAAAGAGCAAATTCTATATTTTCATGAAGTGTTGTTTAATAATAAAGTGTATAGAGGATGGAGGAAGAGAGAATAGAATATAAATATTAAATATAAAACTGCATTTGTAGATTTTATTTTTGTTTTGGTCTAGCTATTCTTTAGCTATCACTGAATTATAATTATTTCACTCCACTAGATAGTAATTAAATTACTTAATTTCTTTTACTAGAATTTTGTTGGGAGCTTTTCTGAGATGAGAGGATTTGTATACAGATTACAAAAAGAAAAAGCCATTCTGAATTATAACAAAAACAAAAACAAAACTAGCTGCAGAAGGGAGTTGTAAATTTTCATTTGTACAGAACAGAGGACTCCAGTGTAAGGTTATAGTGAATTCATTTATTTATTTCTGCAGTGGAAATTTGGACATCTGTTTCACCCTCACTTTTAAAAAAAGATGCATAGTGCATAAAATAAATTTGTGAATAGACATCTTTGGGTTTTCTTTCCAGATTCTCTATTGCTTAGTAATGTTTTAAACTTCAAAACATACTCTCAAGCTTCTTTAGAGTGTTGCTTTTTCAAGGCATTGGGAGAAGAAAGAAGAAACTTGTAGCTAAAAAACAAAATTCAGAAATGTTTTCTAAATACATAAATTTCAGAATAACAGTATATTGCAAAGTATATGTTATTGCATGTATATTTTAAATAAATGAGTGATTAAAAAGTACCTTTTGAAATAATTTGGTTGGGGAATCTGGGATTGCTCAGTGGGTTAAGCGCTCACTTTGCAGTGCCGGGGACCGAGGATCGAATCCCAGCCCCGGCCTGTGTGGACCCATATGCTGAACTGGGGAGTGCCCCCAGTTCAGTTCTCTCTCTGTTTCTGTATGTCTCTCTCTCTGTCAAAAAAAAAAACAACAATAAAAAATAAATAAATAATGAAATAATTTGGTCTTCAATACTTAATGTATTTTTATTAATATATGTTTTGATATCTCTTCCACAGAACAATAATATTAACAAAAAGGACCTTAAGAATTTAGTCCAACACATTTATTTTACAAATTAATAAAAAAAACGAAGCCCACCAAAGATAAATAGTTTTGCTCAAATTCTATGAAGCTGGTTTAATGAGGGAACCAAGACAATATATAGAGGTGGAAATGTTAGTAACCTTAATGGACTGTGCACAAGAGGCTTTAGTTCGTTCATATATGTTGCTAGCTCCAGACTGGCAGTTACCTCTTTGATCCTAGGTTTGGTTAATTTAAAGCCCTGAGTTTATTCATATTCAACCTGATACTGTTTAAGTTCTCTAATAAAACATTTTACCTAAATATATTGCTAGAGAAAGCTTTAATACTAAGCAATATATGTATTTTTCTCCCTGTATCGCATTCCTCCTCACTTTATGCTTCCAAATCTCTCATTCTTATTTTTAAATTTGAATTTTTTTCTCCCTTAAAATGTTAACATCAATGTCAGCACAGATTTCTAGGATTAATAGGCAAAAATATACTTACTATTGCAGTTTTAAATATGAAATATTTAAGAATTAAAAAATACAGTTATTTTGAAAATATTAATGACTTTTCCATATTGTTGCCATATTATCACATATCAATTTTTAAAATTTTTTCTTCAAAGTGTGAGAAAGCACTTCCTTTGGCTAGACTAAGTGCTTTTCTTTATTTTACAAGTGGAAGGCAAACCATCTTAAGTAGTCTTTTACTCTTCCTAAATACACATTAATTTGGCTGTGATTAGCCTTTGTAAATCATTAAAAACAGTGTTAAGTATTATATCTATGGACACATATTTTGTAATGGATAATAACTTCATTTATTTATTCATTTAAAAACTTAGTGACACACCAGGCAATGCACTGGGGATCTAAAGATTATTAAGGCAACACCCTCAAATGCCCTAAATAGCACTAACATTTAGGGCAGGAAGAAAAAAAAAGTATAGTGTGATAAGATGCTAAGCATCTATTTTTCCAAAAGTCTACTCTTCTTTCATGTGATGTTTAATGATGTTGACTCCATCACTCCTTACCTCAACAGGAAATAAAGTAAGAAAACCTGTCCTTCTGTCTTCTATTAATATCTTCCTGTCACACACACACACAAACACTCTCTCTCTTTCTCTCTTTCTCTCTCTCTCTCTCTCTCTCTCTCTCTCTCTCTCTCTCTCTCTCTCTCCATAAAGGAACCAAATCACATCTTTTTAAAAACACTTTTCAGTCATTTGTTTTAAGTAGCAACCACAGCATTACAAGCAATACTTAGTTTAAAAGACCATATGTATAAACAAACACACAAACAAAAAACAATGTTAGTTTCCTCAATACTTCCTCTTTTTTTTCTTATTTTTTTCCGCCAACTGGTATCTTCCCTCCATCATTCAGAGGCAGGATCCTAAGATATTTTTCATGATGAACATATTCAACAGAAAATTTATGTCTAAATTGTTAAGTATATATTATGTACATCTTTACTAAAGAATTTATTTCCAAGTTTTAAAAGTACATGTTTTCTTACAAATAACTTTTATAAATTATTAAGAAGAGCTAAATCTAAATATATGCAGTTTTACAGTACAAGAAATTATATTTGAGCTTTAAAATCATTTTAGATGATAAAATATTGTTTGCATTTTTTTTTGCCATATATGAGGATATCAGCTTAAATTTTTTTTTTCTTCTGGGATGATGGTGGAATGATCCAGAACCAAGTTTTGACAATATAGAATGAGCTGATAAAACCCCACTGCTTCACACTCTATTATTGGTACTATGTTATATTACAAGCCAACATTATGTAAAACATAAAAAATATTTAATTAAATTAATGACATATTAACATAATTATTTTGTTTCAATTGTTTTGTATCATGTTTTTGTTATGCATGTATGTATTATGTTTTAATTATTTTGTACAATAAAATAAGCTTAACTAATATTTGCTGCAGGCTTTTTTTTCTCCATGAACCATTTACACTTAATATCCTTGCACCATTTCCTCTTCAACTAATAACCAACTGCTTTTTCCAGATAATGGATCTGATACCTTCAGTATCACTAGCTTCCTTATTTCAGGAATTGATTCAGCAAATACAAACAAACAGTTGTTAATGTAAATGCAGAAGTCTTCCTGGATATGTATTTGTGACAAAGCATGAAAGACTTTGCCTCCTTAATAATATTGTCCTGGGGATCTATAAAAAGCTGAAAGAAACTTAAGCACAGGGGTTTATTACCATTCTTAAGGGAAAGACCTAATATTTTATATATATATATATATATAACCATTTTAAGGGACAGACATTAATATAATAAGATAATATATAGTATAATAACATATATAGTATAATAACATATAATACATATTATAATAATATATATATTTTATATTATAATATATAATATAAAATCAGCAGTGTTATGTACAGAGGAAAGGAGTTTGGCTAAGAAAACAAGTGATTTTAGAGACAGTGACCATTGTTACTTTAATATGTTAACATTGTTGCTTTAATATGTTAAACCCATGCCTTTGGTGGCTGATAAAGTTCTCTTTTACAGAAAGTTGAGTAAGTTTGCATTGTAAAATATTTGCATATAATTTTATCTAAAATTACAAGTCCTATCATTGGGACCAATTTCAGGAAACAAAGGCATTTCCTTTCTACTGCAAGGGAGAGAGACACAACTTCTCTTGAATACTTACCACTTTCTAGATTTCAAGAAGTATTATGTAGATTATTATATTTAAGCTCCACAATATATTAAAATTTAAAATACATGTATTATGCCTATAATTTCTGAGAGCTACAGAAATCCAAATAAATGTTGCAGGTTAGGTTTCTGCCTACATTACCTTTGTAAATATGGCAGCTAGTATCCAAAATCATCGATGCAAAAGCCTGTGTTCTCTGCCCTGCATCTTGCTTTCTACTGTTTTCCTGTCCTCCCCTCACCCTAATACAAGTCCCCCACTGTTATTTTCTTTAATTGTTATTATCTGTTGCCAAATGCAGCATACTGTTCACATAGATTATTGACTCCTGTCTCAGAAAGCCAAGCTTTATTTTTATAACCACAGACTCTAATAAAGTGTCCATTGGTTTGTGTTTGTCTTTTAATTACTTTCATCATCTTCTTCATCCTCTTTTTTTTCCCCCTGAGATTGCTATTGCTAGTGCTGCTCAGAGAGACTTTTGATGGGAAAACACTTCTCAATGGAAAGATAGAATACATAGTACTACAACCCCAGTTTAGTTTGAGAAACATGCTCCAACAATGCATGAGATTCTTTTGAAGTGACCAATATGGACCTTAGGATGCTGTGATTCTTTTTTCTTTTTCTAAAAAAAAATTAAATTAAATTATTAAGTATCAGGGACCAATTTCATATTATTAATTTATTTTCTTTTAAGTTATTTAACTTAAAAAAATTCTGTAGTGATTATTTTGCTTTATACTAGGAAAAAATGCTACTTCAGCAAACACATTTTTCACATTTAAAATGGTAACTTTTTGGGAAAGTATCTTTTCTTTTGTTTTCTCGGGTTATTTTGAATTTTTATGAAAATACACTGTCTTAAGATTCACTGAGGGAGGAGGCAGTCATATTAGAAAAATGTTTTACTGTTGTTAAGGTCTATTATACCATGTCAAGCGCAACAGGGCATTTTTTCTTTAACATATCCTGGTCCAGTTAAGACTAACATTCATAAAAAGTGCTTGGCACAACAATTTAGCAGGAAAGAAAGTTATTTTAAAAGTCTTTTGGGAACATGTTTGTGAAACAGGAAAAAACATACAATTGACTTGATAACAGCTCTCTGTGAAGGTTAGATTCACTGAAATGGATTTGCCATCTTTTTTCACAGGGAACGTGTTGTTCTTAAGCAGAGCTTCTCACTTAAACACAGTTTAACTCAGTAAGGAGCATCTTCCTGTGCCACTTCTTTTGCTCTGGAAAAATCTATTTTTAAACTCCAATCCAGACTTACTCATAGGAGTAAATAATTAAAAATAGCTGAGTTTGGATTAAACAATATGAAAGCAGTTTGTAGAGCTCATTATAGGACTAGGTGCCTACCAATTGTCCCAAGTCACATATCTAGGTTTACACTCATTAATTTCCCAAAGAATCTCAAGTTCCTCCCATGTCTGTACCTTCATTCACACAAGATTGATCATAACTGTACCCATGCCTTGTGTTTCTAATTCCTTGCCCCCAGAAAGCATTATCTTTGTTCTTTATACAACACACATTCTTACTTACTTTGAATTCCTTAAACACTGTTTCTAACTGTGCTCTAATTGGTTTCATGTACATATTCCTTAGAATACCCTATTTGCCCCTTTCCATTAGAAACAGCATTTCTGGACAAAACATCACGATTTACTATTCTATCATACGATGATGAGTGTGAACTTTCTATTCTGAGGCATTCCCTTACAGGTTTCCAGAACTATATAGACAAGCACTTCCTGACACTTTCTTCTTCAAAATGTATGATCTGTACTCAAATCTTTTCCCACCATCTCTTTTCTTCTGCTGTATCCCCTATATTAGTAATTGAAACCTACCCAGATACTCATGTTAAAATTTGGGGAGAATCCTCTTAGGTTTTTTACACTCACTGGGTTCTCATATGTTCGTAGATTAAGCCTTTATAGGATCTCTGACTTTTAAAGATTTATTTTTATTGTTTGTTTGTTTTTTTGACAGAGAGACAGACAGAGAAAGAAAGAAGGGGAAGGGTCTGACTTTTAAATATTCCTCTCTAGGGGAAGCCGGGATGGCTCAGTGGGTTAAGCGCTCACTTTGCAGCCCCGGGGACCGAGGATCGAATCCCAGCCCCGGCCTGTGTGGAACCATATGCTGAACTGGGAGCTCCCCCAGTTCAGTTCTCTCTCTGTCTCTGTATCTCTCTCTCTCTGTGTCTGTCAAAATAAATAAATAAATAAAAATATATTTAAATATTCCTCTCCATCCCATGATTTTTATTCTTAGTTCCAGTTTTCACCCTTCATGATTTTCTTACCTCACTGACTTTGATGTTACTGAAGTTTCTTAATTTGTCTCTCTACAACTACCTTGTTGCTATCTTTAATCATCCTACTTTCTAAAATAAAAATCTTACCATAGTGCTATAGTGCTTCATTCCCCTACAATTTTTATTATTATTTTTTTTTTTTGCAACCAGTTGGGGAATACATGTCATTCCTTCTCAGGATGGTACCCATGGCTGACAGTATTGATGCATTAGTTTACTCTCACTGAGTCTAGACTCAACTTCAACACTGCTCAGTACAAGAGTCCTGTCTGTCATCATTAGTAAGTCAAAGTTGGTATTCTAGATGAACACTTTCAGTCTAGAGTATTAAATCAGAACTCCTCAATATGGTCTATTTTCATTATTTTTTTTTAATGTGTCTGTCCAGTTTTCCCAATACCGTTAATTAAAGAGATTATCTTTACCTCCCTGTATATTCTTGCCTTCTTAGTCACAAATTAATTGATCCTATAGATATGGGTTTATTTCTGGGCTCTCTATTGTATTCAATTGATATATATGTGTTTGTTTTTATGCCAATACATGCCATTTTGATTACTATCACCTTGTAGTATATTTTAATGTCAGGTAGTGTAATACCACCAACTTTGTTCTTTTTTTTCCCCTAAAGGTTGCTGTGGTTATTTGGAATCTTTAGTGGTCCCATATATATTATAAGATTATTTGTCCTAGCTCTCTGAAAAATGTCATTGGTATTTTGATATGGATTGCCTTGAATCTATAGATTACTTTGGGTAGTATGGACATTTTACTGAGAGTTTTATAATAAATGGATGCTGGGTTTGGTTAAATGCTTTTTTTGCATCTATTGATTGTGGATATTAAACCAGCCTTTTATTTTGAGAATAAATCCCAGTTGAGCATGGTATGTGATCTTTTTAATATATTGCTGAATTTGGGTTGCTAATATTTTGTTTAAGATTTTTCCATATTGTTCTGTTCATATTTTTTTTGTTACTTTTTGACTTAGTCTTGGAAGATTGTATGTTTCTAGAATTTATCCATTTCTTCCCAAGATACAGAAGCAACCTAAGTGTCCACTGATACACAATTAGATTAAAAACAAACAAACAAAAAGAGGGGGTGGTGCATATATACAATGGAATAGTAGTTGGCCATAAAAAAGAATAAAACGTTACCATTTGTGACAACTTGGATGAACCTAAAAAGTATGCTAAGTGAAGTAAACTTGACTGAGAAAGACAAATACCATATTATCTTACTAGTATATGTGAAATCTAAAGCACAAAATAATCAGACAAAACAGAAACAATCTCATAGGTACAGAGAACAAACTGATGATTGTCAATGGGATGGTGTTTGGGGACCAGGGTAAAAATGGCAAAGGGATTAAAAAGTACAAATTGGAAGTTACAAAATAGTACAAGCATGTAAAGTAGGGTATATATTATAGTCGAAAAAATTGTAATGCCTATGTATGGTGACAGGTGGCTATTAGAAATTATCAGGGGGGTCATTTTGTAAAACATAATACAAACATACTTAATAGTCTTGGATAAATTTCAAGAACCTATCACCAACAAAGAAAAATCAGAAAGGAATAGAAAATATGGACAGACCTATAATTGATTGAATAGACAAAAAAAATCAAGTTAAATAGTATATATAGAAGTGCTTTGGTAAATGCAGAAGAGTCTACAAACATAAGCTTTTATCATAGAAAACAGCAAAATTGTGTGCATAGGTTTACCCAAATTACTTAAAATTTTTTTAAGATTTATTTTTATTGTTTTTTGACAGAGAGAGAGACAGAGAGAAGGGGGAGGGCCCAAAGCAGTCTCCCTAGTTGACAGCATTAGTTTTTCATGTAGTTTCACTCTACAGGTGGGTGCGGGGCTGCACAGAGCAGGAACTGGGCCAGGAGCCTCCTGTATAGGCTCCGGCAAGAACTGAACTGGGGGCATACCCCAGCTCAGCATATGGGTCCGCCTGGGTCGGAGTCTGGATTCAGTCCTCGGGCTCTGGGGCTGCAAAGTGAGCACTTAACCCGCTGAGCCATTCCGGCTTCCCCACTTAAAAAATTTTGAATGACTAAATAAGTCTGTTAAATATATGACTGGTAGAAAAGTAAGGAAATGTTAAAGATGCTCACAAGTCACAAAAAGTCACAGATGCTCCTGTGCCAATTCATGCTCTTCTAAGTAAGTATGCTGACCTTCAGTATATGAGCAACTTAAAGAAATATAAATTTGAGGATACTGGGATCCTCAGCAGTTCAGTGGTTGGCTCACAATTGAGAGGTCTGGGGTTTGATTTCCAGCTCCAGTCTGTGCAAACCCATATGCTAAACTGTGGTGCAACTGGCAACTGGTGGGATAGCTCTGCAGTGAAGGTTCTTGCCATGCAGCCCCACATCCACCTGTGCGGAATGAAACCCCATGTCACAACTAATGATGTACAACTATGGAGACTGCTCTGAATTCTCCCATTTCTCTCTCTCTCTCTCTCTCTCTCTCTCTCTCTCTCTCTCTCTCAGCTTTTCTTAAAAAATAAATATTTGGGGAAGCTGGGATGGCTCAGCGGGTTAAACGCTCGCTTTGAAGCCCCAGGGACGGAGGATCGAATTCCGGCCTAGGCCCATGTGGACCCATATGCTGAACTGGGGTGTGCCCCCAGTTCAGTTCTTGCTGGGGCCTAGGTGGGAGCCCCTGGCCCAGTTCCTGCCCTGCGCAGCTCCATGCCCACCTGTGGAGTGAAACTATATGGAAAAACTAATGTCAACTATGGAGACTGCTCTGGGCCCTCACCCTTCTCTCTGTCCCTTTCTGTCACTGTCTCTCTGTCTGTGAAAATCAATAAAATAAATCTTTAAAAAATAAAAATAAATAAATAAATAAATAAATATTTAAAAAATGTAAATTTATTTCTTAGGGCATTTGTTTTCTGTTGTGTTTCATTACAGATTTTTTTTGAGGAGTCAACACCTACTTTAAAAATTATTAGCTTATTCTATTCTGAGAACAAGTTGGGAGAATAAGGAAAGCATAACCTCCCCAACATAGACAAACATGTCCTCAGACACATTACTTGAAATCACATTAGTTGACAAAAGTTCCAGTGCTATCACTATACAGTAGCACAGGGGTTCCCAACCTTTTTATACCCTAGGGCACATTCTAAAATATTGGTAGGGCGGCGGGCACCAGCTATTTCTAAGGATATTTATTATTGAAAAAGAATAAAAAATAATAAACAAAAATAATTTTAAAATAATAAATTTATTGTACAAATTATATACACACAAAGAAACATATATACAGAACATAATACAAAGTAAATAAAAAACACACGTATAATAAAATCATTTAAAAAACATAAAAGAAAACATAAAAAAACCAATCTGTCAGTGTGATCTTTGGCATTGCATTTCATTGGCCAGTGCCTCGTAATTAGGAGAGTATGACGACAACCCTGTTAGCAAACAATTATTAAGATGCTCATCGGTAAGTCGAGATCTATATCGTGACTTTATTAAATTCATGTTTGAAAACAAAGATTCGCATAAA
>PVKE010031889.1:0-18788 GCA_004027555.1 Craseonycteris thonglongyai
CTCTCTGGACTATTACTTGGCCATAAAAATAAAATCTTACCAGCTGGGACAACATGGATAGACTTAGAGGGTATTATATTAAGTGAAATAAGTCAGACTGAAAGAGATAAATACCACATGATCTCACATGTGGAATGTAAAGAATAAAATGAATGAACAAATAAAACAGAAGCTAACTGATAGAGAACTGATGATTACCAGAGGAGAGGAATGTTGAAGGGCTGGGTGAAAATGGTGAAGGGATTAAGAAATACAGATTGGCGGTTACAAAACAGTCATGGTGACATAAAGTTTAGCATAGAGAAGATAGTCAATGTTGTTACAACAACTATGCATCATGCCAGGTGAGTCCTAAACAAATTGAGGATCACTGCAAAAATCATATGGATGTCTGACCACTATGCTGTACATCTGAATTTAATATAAAATAACATTAAACGTAAACTCTAGCTGAAACACATTGTAATTAAAAAGATGGGTTTCAGTATAGTTCATTATACTTGGTGAAGGTCTTTGAGGTAATCTAGTGGATCTTCTTCATTCAGAAGATACAAAAACTGAGGCTTATGGAGGTGTAGGGATCTCTGAAGATATATGCTTCTCAACCGTAGAGCTAGGACTCAGATGTCACAGGCATTTCAACAGAAAGGTCTTCCTGCTTTGTCACGCCACCACTAGATTATCAATAATCAAATAAATTAATAAATTAAACAGGTAATTTAAAAATATTTACATGGTATAAGGACCTAAATGTAACAAAATATAACAACCATGACAAACTATGAGCCAAATACTAGCCATTCTAGCATCACAATGTCTTTTAAATAAATCATCTTCCTTTACTTCATTTCTGCAGCCATGATTGTATTTAACCTTCATTACGGACTGCTTAGACCATCATGGAATTCACCATCTCCAATTTCTCTTCCCATTGATTGCTGCCAAACTAACACACTATGAGACCATCTGTTGCTATCGCTGCCATCAAGAGCTTTCCAAAGCCAACAATTGAAAACTCTAAGTCTTCACCTTAAGATTCAACATACATGAAGAACTGATGATATAATTTACTATTTGATTATCTGTTTCCTCATTCCTGTTCTCCCATGGGGGAGAAGTTGCTTTTTTTTTTTTTTTGTATCGTTGCTCTCGTAGCTGTTCACTGATTTATGCCAAGAATGCAGACTAGTAGAACGGTACCTGACATGAAGCAAATACTCAATAAACATCTGCTGAGTGAATGAATAAAGGTACTGTTAGAATTTAAAAATAAAAAAAGACACATTATCTTACCTTCAAGGATGCAAAACAAGGGCCTCGATGCATATGCACACACTTAGTATCATGAAATAACAATGTGATATAGCTGTGATAATTGTTATCTGAAGTACAATGAAAATACAGTGGAGAGACCTACATTTTTCTTCCATTATTCTGTACTGTACTATCTCATGTCAAATACTAAATAATACATCCACTTTGAAATACTTACTTTTCTGTCTGCTTGTCACAAGTTTTTCTATTTATGTCATTGCCCTAATTCTTTCCTGATTTCTTATCCTTACTTCTCATGAAAGCCTATCATGGAATATGAACTCTTTGAGACTGAACTCAAATGCTTCTTCCGCCACAACGCAATCCCCAAACTCTTCCCACAAAAAAAATTGAAAAAAAACAAAAACCCCGAAATCTATTAAATATTTTCTTATGGATGAGAGTTATAGGTTAATGCAGTAGAAAATGAAAATAAAACATGTCAATCATATCTTATTTCTTTATAATACTTTATAGTTTATAAAAGTAAAAAAAAAAAGACAATTGAAAAAAATAAAAAAAGATGAACAGTTAACAGAAAAGAAGCCGCCACTTTAAGAGAAATTATATTTATCAAAATATGTTACATTTTCACAAATATGATAGGTATCTACTTCAATTCTTTATAAACATCGATGAATATGTATTAAACATCAGGCACCCATGTTAGGCGCTAAAATTACAGATATAATGGCCTCCTAGAGAATTTTCATAAGACTAGGAGTTTTCATAAGAATGACGATAGGCTGGTATTCAAGATCAAGAAAATTTTTCTCAACAAAACGTTAAGGCATATCCTATATTTGGCCTAACAGTAGTTTTAGGCAATAGTTAAACAAAAAACAAAGTTCACTAAAATAATCTATTTGGACACCAACTAGTCATAACTACTGAATCTGAATCCTAGAAAGTTTTCCCATTAATGAATATGAGATATTTATAGCTCTTGTTTGAAAGTGAAGAGTTAATTGCTGTTTAAAATATTAAAAGAAGAAAATGATAAACATAAAGATCAGTAAAATAAATCTTTTAAATATGAAAAGGTTGATACCAAAACAGCATATTAAAATAATCATGTGTCTTAAATAAAGTTAAAATAGTTTTTATTCTTTAATATCTAAAAAGCAGTTATGACTACTTCAGAAGAAAAAAACCTTAATGTAAAAATATTTTATATCAATATAGGCAAAATACATATCCTAGAAAAAAAGGCTTAAGTTTTAATAAAGTCATTATAAGCCAATTGAAATACCTATGATAGAACTTTATATAAAATCACACTGCTTATTTTGTTACACCACATTAATTTCTTAAAAAAAAAAAAGTTCATGAGGATCAATTCCACATTTTAAAGAGACTACCACTAGACAGAAAATGATAAATTGAAACTGGAATAGAGTAGTTTTCAATTTAAATAGACTAAATTGAAGGCACATTTTGTATTAAAAAAAAATCTAAATCCAAGTAATATGAAGTAGGCTAAAGTCTCAAAGTTTCATTGGTGGAAACACTGATAATCAGGTAAGGGCTCCCTAGAAGATGAAACTATTCTATTTGATGTGAACAAAAAGATCAATGTAACAATTTTGGGTTTCGTGTATTAAATATTGCTTTCTTTCAGTGCCCACTTTTCATTTGTGCTTTGTTTATAGTAATTTGTCTCATGTGATATCTTGGCTTTAAAGTGCCAGAAACATAATTCATAAAATAAGCAAATTTTGCTGTTTCACAGATAAAATTAAAATATACAAAGGACAAAATAAAAGTTTAAAACACATTCTGATTGATGTTGAAAGGATTCAGCACATAATATATTTGCACAAATATTAGCAAGGTTTACAAGCTATGACTGAATGTAGGTAAAGAGTGTGACATTAATACTGGGTACCAAAATGGTAACATAACTGTTGTTTGTATTATATACTTGAACAAATGCCATAAATTTATAATCCATTGCTTTACTCCTAGAAGATATTTAGAAGGTAATGGCTTAAAGAGAGCAACCATTTTCTATCCAGAGATAAACAAGGAAATCATACCACCTCGATGGAGACTGGGGGTTTTGAAAAATGAATAAGAATAGGATATACAAATTATATATAAGTAGAGAAAGGAGCTAGTCAGTACTTCATTTCATTCCAGCACACTAAAGGCCAACAACATGAAAATATACCTTAACTATGACTCTTAACATCAGTCCTATTATTTTTATATGCCAACCCCTACATTTCATTTAGAACAGTTTCAGAATACTGAATTCAATATTAATAACTCCTAGTCAGACGGCTCAGAAAACCAGAGGGATTTTAGTACTAAATCAAAATTAGCATAAGCATTGAACAAACTTCTTAATTTATCACATGTATCACCAAGAGGGGAATTGTCAATTACACATATACCAAATTATATAATTACAGTGCAGCTTTGGGACATTAAATCATGAACCTTCAGTGACCACAAACAAGGACTGAACATTTGGCAATGGGAGAGCAGTAACATAAACAAGAAAGGTAATCACATCTCAACAAGAGAGGCATCAGAGAAGTGCACAAGCAGTGACCCATGCCATCTCTAATGATTCAAATTAGGATATTTTACTTCTAACTACGGGCATTTTGTCTTTGAACAAAGAGATGATGACAAGTAATTAGCATACACTACCTCCTCACAGGAAAAGTGACTTGTGAATAACAGGCCACCCCTACAAGGCAGCTGCATTGTTATAGTCAAGGTACAATTTCAGTTATGCAATTATTGACAACAGATTAATTATTCAAATGAATTAATACTGACAAAATGTTCTATATTAAAGGGGATTAGATATTAGAGATCATTATGGCATTACCTCTGCTATGGTGACTGAATCTGGATAGAATGTGTGAACCAAATGATTCGCCAACATAAGATATATCAAGGCATCTTCATCTACATGTAGTCCAAAATATTCATGATAACCACCTGAAAAACCTTGACCTAGAGAAAAGAAAATCCATATGGATGCATTACATTAACAAGCAAGGCATCTCTCTGTACAAATGCCTCCACCAATTAGCTTGCTGATATCAGTTCTGTTATCATAGGCAAGTGTAATGAACCTGCACACCACATAATGTAGCAAATACATAATCTAAGGAAGAGAAGCAGTTCCTATCAACGTGCAGATAATCCTGCCATTCAATTTTGTTTTACAATAGTGAACAAACAAAACCACTTTGATTAAAAAAAATTTTTTTAAGTGAACTTTAAAGCAGAAAAAAACATCAACAGGAATTCTCAATTTCAACTTTTAGATACTCTTTTTGTCATGTCAGATGTCAGTGTTAGCTATAGCTTCTTCTGTTATTTCCCTCTGAAGAAAAGCAAATATGAAAAATATCATAAAATTTAGATGTTTATATATGTGCTTCAATTTATACAGTAGTTTCCAATGATGCCCCCCAAATTTTTTAACAATCTTCAATATTTTTCAACCCCCTTTTACCGCAACTGCTAATTTTGAATGCTTCAAGTGTAGTTCACTTATAAAGCATATACCATTTACTTTCTATCCCTTCACTTGTTTGCTCTTGTTTTAACTAAACCAAATGAGTGCTCAACATCTGCTTTTTACCCTATTCTCTACATGTAAGTTCTTTACTTATACTCACTTTCGTTTGCAGTTTGCTGAATCTCATCACCAAAGGATATTTCCAAATGTAAGTATGAAACTTGAATTCCATAATTATTACTATTCTATAAGTTTTAGTTTTAAGATGTTTCAAGTTTAATGCCTTGATGGTATTCAGCAATCATTTCCCCAACACACACAGTTTCCCTAAGAATTCTGTAGACATAGCTGTTGGCAATAACGTAGTAGAAACCAAATCTTTTTTTTTTTTTTTCCATCCATGCAGGTAATTGATTTTTATTCCTAGTTGTCATGTGATGAACTTTTCTTTGTCATTGAATTTTATAAGTTCAAAATTCTGTGTCGATGTTTATTGTTTAATCTCAAATTTTTTGGTTATATGTTCTTTTGCAGTGCAGTTTCAGGTTTTGTTTGTGTTATTTTTTACTTATTGGAAATGGAGGAAACATGAATTAAATTGGAATGTTTTTCTTTAGCAGTTCTTGGGCTATTTATCTATAGAGAGCATATCCCAAATTTATGGATTTCAGTTCATTTCCCCAACTCCTTGATTCCTTGGAAAATATCTAGCCCTCCGTGGGGGGTAGGAGGGAGGTCCACAAGAGCATGGAGGTGTTTTATTCTAGTAGAGGATCTTTCTTGAAATTTGCTTTGCTTGCTTTTTTCATCCCCTAAGTAAGCTTCTCTCCCAGCTGGAAAATGTTAATGGAACCTGTCGTGTTTCATAGATTGAACTTTGTTCCCAAGAACATATCATGTGGACATCTCCATGATTGGGCTGTGTGATTTGCAGATAGAGGCATACTTTAATGCAGCTTCTTTTCCTGGCAGCCACTTTTCGAGATTTATTGTCTAAATTCACCATTTTTGGATTGGTTGCTGTAGGTAAATATTTGGCCATAAAAATAAAATAATTATTTACCATCTTATCTAGTGACAAATTAGTATTCTATGATCCTACTTCTTTGTACAACGTGTAAATTGAAGATCTCTGATCAATATTTTAAATTACAAATTAATGTACAATTTAATTTTAAATTAGTATGTTTGTATTTAAAAGATACATATTTTCTTCAATGTTCAATACAGAGGAACTGACATTCTCAAATGTTTTCATTTGCTATTTTTGTTACTTATTTTTCATTGAAAATGCTGTCATGTTCACATCTTGACAGTGCTAGAATAAAGGGTTTCCTTAAAAAAAATTTTTAGGGGAAGCTGGGATGGCTCAGTGGGTTAGGCGCTCACTTTGTAGCCCTGGGGACCGGGGATCGAGTCCCAGCCCTGGCCCGTGTGGACCCATATGCTGAACTGGGGAGTGCCCCCAGTTCAATTCTCACTGGGGCGAGACCCCGGCCCAGTTTCTGCCCTGTGCAGCCCCAAGCCCACCTGTGGAATGAAACTATGTGGAAAAACCAATGATGTACAACTATGGAGACTGTTCTGGGCCCTCCCCTTTCTCTCTGTCTCTGTCTCTGTCTCTCTCTGTCAAAACCAAAAATAAATCTTAAAAAAAAAAAAATATATATATATATATATATTTTTTCTTTTTTTTAGAGAAAAGACACATATTAAGACCACTATATGATTAAGTATACATATTGAAAAGAAAATCACTAGCTTTTATTTACTTATGTGTATTTATATCCAACCTCTTGCCAAAAAGGGATCAGAAGTGACTAGAGTAAAAGCATACATTGGAAGAGATAAAAAAATTAAGCCAACAATAACAGTCAATGCAGCTTCTGCAAATGAACGAACCCTTGGTTGTAATCTGTCATAAAAAAAAATAGCATAAAATCATTAGTTATGTCTGTAATACAATAGGTAACCTACCTATTCCATGGTGATGATACAGCATGGACGTAACCCCATCAAAACGAAATCCATCAAATCCATATTCTTCCAACCACCATCTTATGTTTGACAAAAGGAATCTTAAAACTTCCCAGCTAAAATAGGAGAGAAATATATACTTAAGCACAATGGTATACAGTGTCTTCCTTAATTGTTATACATCATTTGCTATGAGTATTAATGAAAATTACATATCTCTATTCTAGGAATCATGATGTTCAAATAGATATATAAAAACCAGAAAACTACTAAGATTTTATCTCATCTGTTTCATGAAATTCATTCTAAAAGAAAAAAATTATTAATTTTATCTAGCCACAAAAATCACTTAATATATAAGACAAACTGAGATAGCAACTCTGTCTCATTCAATGTTGTGTCCTCAGCAACTTCAAGTGATATGATATGTCAGTGCTTAAAAGAAACACAAACAAAAGAAAACAGATTGAATTTTCAAAAAGATTCTTCATGTAATATAACTACTAGTATCTAGGGTTGCTTCTTTTAGAAAATATAATCCCGCTATCAGTAGAAATACCACCTTGAATGTCTCTCTGTTTAAAATATTTCCCCACTCTACAATTTGAAACAGATACAATTCTGAATAAAAAGTAAAATTTAAAAAAAGATTTAAAGTCAACCAAATGATAACCAGTATTACATTTACTAGACTACTGTTTTGTGGGGGCAAAAAGACCTAATTATTGAAAACACATGTTTAATAAAATCAAAAGTTTTGCAAGTTAGAGTTGTATATCCATAAAAACAAAAGAAAGAAAGAAAGAAAGGAAGGAAGAAAGAAAGAAAAAACTATTACAACTCAATTAAAAACGCTGCATGAAACCTATTTCGGACAATAGAAAAGAGGGCATCCTCAATTACTATTTTCTTTAGTCACACAGTTATGGTTGAGTTCTCTATCTTATTATGACTGTGATTTTAAGACTTTAAGACCTCATTTAGTTTAATGACAAAGCAGTAATAGTGTACACAAATCTTAAACCCGGTTGAAATTTATGTATTTTTTAAACCTTCCATATATTAAAGAGCAATCTGACATAAGTGGAGATTAAGTCAGCACAATCAACTCTGGAATAATAAATCTAAACTTTGAGGAAAGATGAGTGTTTTTGGTAATTAACAGCTTTGAATATATTACTTTACGTTTTGAAAACTAACTGAAAGTTAAAAAAATAAAAAATAAAAAATAGAAATCCAAGCAATCAAGAGATATGATAAGAGGCATAGTTCTAGTTTCTTAGATCTAAGCCATAATGGAAGTAAAATACCTAAAGTTTCCTTTACTGCATATTCATTTAAGGTCTAAGGAAAAAATTCTGTTTAGCAAAAATAAATGAATAAAATCAAAGAGGTATTCTACAACTGAACAAGAGCACAATAACTATTTTGTATAGATTTCTAATAATGTATAAGTTTTTTATATTACGTATTTTAAATGATTAAATTTTATTATTTAGAGCAATTTTAGGTTCACAGCAAAACTGAAATAAAACATACCTATATTTTTTGCAAAGTGGCTATTTCAGAAAGAAGACATAATATTAATAATCCTTTGTAAACAATTTTTTGAAAAGGACATATGGGTCTAATCTGGTCATTTGACAGTTAATGTATATTTGACTTCTAATAAAGTAAACTGAATGATATTTTCAGTCCAAAAAGCCATGGAGTTGCAACCAAACCTGTTTAAATACTCTATCTTGGGTAGCTGCATAAGATATAAGTATGCAAAGAAGAGATCACAGACTGTTCCTGGGTGTGATCTGATGCGTTGTTTTGCTTAGTTTGCAGAGTGCTTTGATTTTTCTTTAAAAAAAAAAATTAATTTCAAGTTATGTAGATGAAATGTGCTTTTTAACTCATTACAATCCAAGTTTTCTTATACCGAATCTATAAACTCATATCACCAGCTCGAACTTGTGGATATTTGCTGTCAATTTCTAACATAAAATATCATGGACTGAATGTTTTAAACACAGACACAGGTTTAAATGTAAAAACTATACCCTAATATCTACGAAGATAAAAGAAAACAAACAAACAAGAGCTAATGATATTGCAATTCATAAAAGGGAGAGAAAGTGAATTTAATAACTAAGAAAAAAAACAACAAAAAAACATTGTCCAATATCACATGGTTGATTAAAGGCAGAGTTACTAAATTTTCTACTGATTCCTGTTACTACAATACTTAATTTATTTCCTTCATGACCTAAAAGGAGTAATAAAACTGTTTGCACAGATTAAATGTAAAAGGCACATTCAGCTGTACCTGCATTAGCAGACAAATTTTCAGCATGGATGAATAGAAAAATAATTTCTTGTGATAATCAGAAATAAAACAATGACAATAAAGTATCAAATTAAAATGTTCTGTGTAAAAATTACTAAATTGTTTTAGAATTCTAAAATCCTCTTAACCTGAAACATTGTCTAAACAGCATAAACAAGCCAAAAAACATCATAAGGTTAAACTGATAGAAATAAATCAAACTTGTGTAGTTTCAACTTAATTTACTTTATTATATTTTATGCATTATTAGTGAAACATAAAATAGATGTGTTGTCCATAGAGACAGAAAAGAGATACACAAAAGTATATAAAGGAGCAAACTACTTAAAATAAAAATAGTAAAGAAACAAAATCCAGAACATTTTATTTTTTGAAATAAAATTCAAAGAAATACATTCAGGAAAACTATAATCATACCTAAAGTTTTAATATTAGTAAAAGCAACTGAAGAGCACAGTTAAAAATACTAATTCTTTGGTTATATACATTTTCTAAAACTAGATTATTAAGAGGAGTTAATTTTTTTTTATGTCTTATAAAGGTAACACTGTAATAGTTTATAAATAATTAGCCTTTAAGAAAAATTAATGAACTACCAGTGTGGGAAACGGGGGGAAAGACAAAGTCATAAATATGTTTTCTTTATCTCTTATCTTACTTAGCACGACAAATCTAGACAGACTAATACATTCTCCGTAAAATTGGTGTCCTGAAGAAACTAATTTTAAAACACAGTTTGCTTGTACTCAGTTCATAAAATCAGGGCTTTAGAGACCCAGGAGGACTGAGGTCTGAGTTGGTAATATAAGCGGAGCATACACGTAAGTACGTGCATGAACACAATCTGCAACTCAAAATTGAAAAACAGTAGGTCATAGAGCATTCATAGTGTCACTGGTGTGAAGATGCAGTTTTCATTTTTTCTTTTTCTTACAATATGTAAACATCCAACTTAATATATTTATTATATAAATAAATTTATCCCAGACCCCTTAAATTATAATACAATAGGAAAACTGGGCCAGGGTTCCTGCAGACCACCTCCAGGTAAGTGGTTCACTAGGAAGATTCATGGGATTCAGCACAGAGCTGTGCTCATGGCTGATTTATCACAGCAAAAGGATAAAGAGCAAAATCAGCAACGGGAAAAACATACCGGGCAAAGTTAGGAGGAGTCCAGCCGCAAGCTTCCAAGACTCCTCTACCAATGGAGTCACACTTAATTCACCCTGCAAGCAATTATCACAACACTTGGAAAATGTTGCCCACCAAGGAAACTCATTAGAGACTCAGTTCCCAGCAGACCTACGTATCAAAATCTAGACTCCCAAAGGTGGGCCTTAGCATGAGACACACTGTTTTCTATGGAGAGTTTAGGTACAGTCAACCACTGTATTTAGTTCTGAGAATGGTGAGAACCCTCCTGAAATCCAAGTTCCCAGCTGCTAGCCACGGCCAATCTTGCAAGCAAAGATTTCTAACGGTAGCAGTCTTCCCTGTGCTATAATAACTCTTTTCTATACATGAGCTAAGCCTAACATTTACTATCTAATTATAAAATACTTACTATAGCAGGGGTGTCCAACCTTTTGCCATCCCTGGGCCACACTGAAAGAAGAATTGTCTTGGGCCACACATAAAATACACTAATACTAATGATAGCCGATGAACTAAAAAGAAATCACAAAAAAATCTCATAATGTTTTAAGAAATTCTACAAATTAGTGTTGGGCCACATGCAAAGCCATCCCAAGCCACGTGAGGCCCATGGGGTGCAGGTTGGACAAGCTTGTACTATAGTTCAATGGACAAAAAACCTTCTTCACATTATCTCAGAGGAACTTATACCTCAAAATCAATGAGAAGAATCTTAAATATACATTAAAAATCTAAATACTAAGGGTCACTGGCTGATGTACTCTGCACTCAACCTTGTAGCAGTCACATCATATGGACAATAAAGTCATTAATCTTGAACTGTTATAGTTCATTAAATCTAACAATATTTTAAAAAGGATACTAAAACAAGTTTCAGGAACATGTATCAATGAAAAGATAGATTTCTCAAAGGTGTCTATTACTAATTCTATCATAATTTTCAAAGTCAGTCCCCATAAACTCCATTTTTCTTTTTTTGGGGGGTCAAGGTGAGAAGAAGACTTATGATGTATTCCAAATTATGAAAGCATTAGAAATACTACTCAACATGCTCTGTAGCAATGAATGAACTGAATCCTCTCAACTGAACAGAGGGCCTTGACAAAGTATGAAAATGTCTGGCAAAGGGTACAATAAAAAAGGCAATTTACTTTTTCTATCTCAAAATGTCACCAAACCGTCCATGACAGAGTTGATATATCTAGTTGATTAGAGTCCCATAAAAACATAAAGCAGAATTTAAGAGCACAGTTTTACTTTGGTGTGTTCCCATGAATACCCCGGGACCTTGATTCTATTGTAAGATTATTCCATTGACACAGAGCTTCTAATGCCTGTCCTTAGAAACCAAGGGGAGGCCTTGTTTCCAAACAATTGGAAGAGTTTGATCCTGACTTTGGGAAAGTGGTGGCAAAAACTATAAATGTAGTGGCCAGCACAAATATGTATGAGAAGTAACCTATTTTAGTTAGCATTATTATCTTAAACTAGTTAACATGTAAGTTAGGAACTATTAGTATGTCTATGTTGCCTGCAATGGATTGATTAGCTTACTCATATTTTTTATAAAGCAAAAGCAAAATCTCTAAAATCCAGAAAAAACATAATGATATGCAGCTGACTTTCCTGTGAATCATAAACCACTAAAATATTTAAATTACAGGTGTCTGATATAAAAACTGAATACATGGATGAATAACATATACATTTAAGGATTTCTGGCAATCAAACTAATCAGGATTCTAATCGGTTTAGATGTCTGAAATATTTAACCTGTAATCACGTAATGAGGATTTATAAGTAATTTTGTCCACACAGATCATTACAATAGTAAGGTTTTCAGGAATAACTCTAAAACCAAAAAGTGATGATTATTTCATGTTTTGCCAAAGAACTTTGCACTAAAACAAAATACAGTTTTCTTGGGAAGCAAGTATAATCAGGTACAGCATTTACATAGATGAAGCTAGATTTTGTAATTCATAACTATTTAACTAATCTTGAATTTATCTGTGGCCCTCAATAACTCCTGGGATTTCCAAACTGAGCAACTTAGTCCACTAAATGTTACTAAATCTACTAATCCTGTATAGTAATAAATAGGGAACATTAGTAAACAGTGGCCAAATATAAACATATTTTAAACATTATATATTTCAGTCAGATATTCAACAGTCTTTGAAGATGAATGTCTATTAAATAGTGCATCATAAAACCATGAAGCAAAAAACATATTTTGACCTGGGCATTTCAACTGCTGCAGTAGATAGACCTTGAACAAAGGAGGTGCACTAGAGACTTCCTTTTTTGAAACAGGTGTGGTGTGTTAAACAAAAGGACAGAGTCTTCAATTACAATTAAAGTAACATTTTTTTAAGAAAGATACTCTAAAATATCACTATTGAAAAGAAAGTAAAATCTAACTGCCTACTCTATTTTTTAAAAAGAAAATTCAACTATCAATTTAATTTTAGTTAAATTAACCAGTAAATAGAAAATGTTATAATTTGTTTATACTTTATCAGTAGAAATTATACTTTTTCAGTCAACAGATATCGATTGGCTGAGACAAACTTAAAATGATCAAATATTAACTACTCATATCTAATACCAGACAGCAGTATAATCAATAACAAAATGTCTGGAATTTTAGACAATAAGAATTATATTGAGGCTACTGCACATATAATGTTCATTTCAAATAAAATTAGGTAGCAAGCAGCACAAACTCCAGTGAGCCAAACTGTTAATTCAACTACTAAGTATCTGCAATAGTACAAATTTTAGAACAAAGGTACTTATTATAAAGTTATTTTGAATTTTTCTTTTCAATATATGTGATTTTATAATTTCTATCTGTACAATGTTATTTTATGTAAATTAATATATTGTTTAGTCATATTATATCCACTGAGCTACAGATACATAAATATATATATTACATTAAATCATTATTACAATAAATCATTTTCTTTCCCTTAAGGCCTAAGTTGTACTTGGCTTAATATCATGTTGACATTACTTCTATTTGTAAGGTATATTCAGGTATCCCACAGGAAATACGTAGGAAAGAATAACATATTGTATTTTATGGCCTAAATGCTTCAAATTATACTTTTAGTTAAACAACTATAGGAGGTCCTCAAATAATGTAGTTACTTTCATCGTCATTTCTTTAGAAAACTGATTAGAAAAAAAACAACCTATTTTTAAGTGGGGCCACCGTTTGTGTGGAGTTCGCACTTTCTCCCCAAGTCTGTATGGGTTTTTTCCAGTGACTCCAATTTCCTCCCATATCCCAATGCTGTGCACAGTGAGGTCAACCGGCTTTTCCAGATGGTCCCAGTCTGAGTGAGGGTGGGTGCGTGTGAGTACCCCAGCAATAGAAAGGCTTCTGTCCAAGATGGGTTCCCACCTTGTGCCCTAAGCTGCAGAAATAGGCACTGGCCCCCCACGACCTTGACACGAAATCAGTGAGTTAGAAAATAATGATTCTATTTGGTTTTGCTAGTCTTCCTTAAATGGGTGTATAGCTCACATTTATTTCAATGTTTAATATTAGAAGTGTTTGGGGTCTTTATTTAGAAGTTGGGTGATGTTCTGCTACCAGAAATCTACCCTTAGAACTTAACTCTTGTTTATGTCAATTAGCCCATGGTAAAGTTGGTTTTGTTGTATGTCGTTTCATTTAAAGTTGCAGTTTCCAAAAACCTATCAAGGATATAAAGTGAGCGCTTACTGTACCTGGCTTGAGAAATGCTCAAGTCTATTTTTTTCCCTCTAATTTAATCTATATTCTTAGGAAGCTTGGTTACCTGCTCAAGCAGATTAGGAAAAGGTCAACATGAAGGTGAATGTGTTTGTACCAGTGTATGTGTGTGCATATGTTTGTGTGTGTGCGTGTGTGTGCAGTATAGTAAGGGACCAACAGTAAGCAAAAGTGAAAGTTCTTGGTCTAATATAAAAGAAAGAGACATATGTAAAACAACTAATAACCCGATCAATCTGATAATGATTACCTGAGTGATTAAGAAATTAATAAATTGTCATATAATTTTTTTTAAATTGGTTCCTATTTCTCTGCTTTCTTACAAAGACTGTTATCAAAGATGATATTTCAAAGAATTAATGCTTATAAGATATACATCTTTGCCAAAGCAGAGGACCCAAAAAGTTGTGCAGCCCAAAGCCCAGAAAGAGAAAGTCAAGATAATGAAACACAAGTGAGACATTAGGTAATAAAATTACTATATAGCTCATTTGAACAAGGCATTGTTCTTTCTCCAGAATAAATCACTATAGGTTAGCTCATTATATAAACATACATATAGACATAGGTATCTAGATAAACACAAATTCTTGTTTTTTAAATAAGATTAAAAACTAACATCTCAGTGACTTGAAAACATAAAACTACAAATCACTGGCAAATATTAAACCATAATTTGTAATCAGCATTTAAAAACTTAATGGTAAAAGTTTAGAAACATTAACTATTCTTGTACATTAACTTTTTAATGTTTTTCCTTCTGATTGATTTACTTATAATAGATTAACTATGATATTTACATAAACTATTATAATACTTCTATTATGAAAAAATATATCCCTGAATTTGATAATTTCCCATCATCTTATTAAAATGTAGAATTAGATATACAATATTTATTTTCTTACATTTAGCCGGTTTCACTTGAAAAGATAACTTGAGGCAACTTACAGATAAATAGAAGTGAAGAGCATGAAAAATAAATGAGGAAAATAAAAGTGAAGTAGAATAATGATCTTGCAGCTATACAAACACAGAGCATCTGAAAATTAATGTCTCTTCTAATAAAAAATAATTACCATACAACTTTATAGACTATATTGACTATAGGAGGATTTCCCTTGACTATCACCTCCAAATAAAAAATATTTTAGCACAATATTCAAGGAAAACACTGCTATACAATACATAAAGACAGATATTCAGAACACTTAAGGAAGTGGATTTTTTAACATGCAGCAATGTATTCTGAGGTCAAAATAGATAAATGGTGCATGTGTGTGTGTATCCATGTGTGTAGTTTGGGCAAAGATACTGAAGCCATTAATATGGGGGATGCTATCAATCCTATTTAAAATTCAACCATTATTCCTTCATCAATTTAAAAATTTGCAATAAATTTGCTAAATAATGTACAGCTCTCTAATGTATATTTCTCTACATTCCCATAATCAAAGGGAGCTACCAGCTTTTAGTGGGCTGAGTGGTGCAGAATAGAATGGAGAACTGTGATATTACATAGGAATGAACAGAAATTCAATATTCAGTGGGTGTTCACCAGCCATCAGACTTTACATGTCACATAGTCTCAGTTAATAAGGCTGTGATATCCAGTATGTTTTGTGACTTGGGAAATTGAAATTTGGATAAGTTAAATGAAATGCTCATGGTCACCCTTTTGAGTCTGAAAACGCAACTTTTAAGTATAATTTTACACTGCATTCAGCATGGCCATGTATAAATTCTTGTTTGTTTTTTTGCTCAATTCCCTTGGTATATCAATATTTTAAAACCAGTCCAACATGTCCATAGTTGTAATAGGCACTCATATTATTAATAGTTATATGAACATAGACAAGGTATTTAACTTCTCTAAGTTAAACGGAAGACAGTTTCAACAACCCCCTGAAATGGAATTGCATGGATGATGTGTATAATGCGGTTAGTAATGTTTAATAAACAATAAAGTATCAATCGAGAAGAGTCTCCTATTAGACAGTAAATGGATTTGAAGTGTACTGTTTAAACAGAAATTAAATAGAAATTGGAATAAACAATGTTCTTAGATACATTTTTTTTCCATATTAAAAATAAATCTTCATAAAGATGTTTTGGCTAATATCAAAACAAAACAAGCCTTTAAAAAAACTCTGGGGAAGCCGGGATGGCTCAGTGGGTTAAGCGCTCACTTTGCAGCGCTGAGGACCAGGGATCGAATCCCAGCCCCGGCCCATGCAGAACCATATGCTGAACTGGGAGCTCCCCCAGTTCAGTTTTCTCTCTGTCTCTGTCTCTCTCTCTTTCTCTATCTCTCTGTCAAAAAACAATAAAAATACATAAATAAATATTAAAAAACAAACAAACAAAAAACTCTGCATTTACTTTTTATGGGGCAATGTGGTATTTACTTATTGATATATTCAACATATACCTATTTCTTGGGTACTTGCTTTGTGCCAAACATTAATGCTAGGTGCTGGGATAGAGACATGAATAAGAAATACACAATATCCATTCTCATTGGGCTCAGGCTCTAATGGAACAGACAGACGTCTTAAAAATAATAATGCAAGCACGTTTAATTTTAACAGTGATTAATAATTGAAAGAAAAATATGGTAGTATGGCACTGTACTGAGAGAGGACCTGCTAATCTAGTCTAGGGAAGTCAAGTGAGGTTTCTAAAAAAGTAATTTAGAAGGTTGAGGTCTGTAGGATAAATTGGACACTGTATCACCCATTCAAATTTATGTAAAAATCACTTTAAATTTAGTTCAGAAAAGGTACCAACCCATGCCTGACAAGGACATCAAGAAAACTGCATTCTAGTCAATTTTGCAAAAATTAGTTATGAACACATTAACTCTCTGAACCTCAGATCATTTTTGAAAGGATACTAGATGATTCTTCTTCTAATTTCATATAGTTTCGTACATTTCTTTTATTAAAGTGAAAGGTGAAGTGAAGATAAAAATTTTTCTGAGTTTCAGGATACAGACTATATAATGTGAATCATTTCACTATAAGTAAACATAATCCAGACCCAAAGGTTTATCATATCACATCATATAACATGTCTTAAGCAAGAACAGAATTTTAGACAACCTGGAAAAACAAACATCCACACTCAAAAACCAAACCAAACCAATCAGCCTGCTCCTGCAAAAAAAAAAACTCAAATGAAAAAATTACTTGTCATTCCTCTCCTATCAAGTCTACCCATTATTCGTTCCCAGCACAGGCTTCACAAAATCTTCCTGGTAATTCCTTTCATGAGCATGATATGAAAGACAGCAAGATAAAAGTCCACGCTTCCCAACTTATCCATAAATGTCAATACATAGGAACCACATCCTATAGCTTTATTAATTTTAAACAAATTGACCTGAACTGAATTAATAAGATACATAGGACACTAAGGAACTCAATAACAACATTTATTTTTAAATCCAACATTAACTCTGAGGCAGTTAAAAAGAGCAAATTAAACTAATATATATTACTTAAGAAATCCCATTTTCAGAGTCATTAAAATTGGAAATGGAAATTAAAAACAATAAAACTCTACTTCACTGGAATAAATGCAATTTAAACAATAATTATGATATTTTGGATACCTACAAGAGAGGCTCTGTAATTAGTACGGTGTAGGCTTTCAGAAAAGAATTATTTAGCTGGAACACACAAACGATTATCTTTTTCCTTTTCCCTCACAATTTACAATCCCTGTTCAGGGACCTTTTATAACATGTTTACCACAATAAAAATATAATCATTAAACTCTTCACTAACCATGTTTTGTTATAAATACATTAAATTGCTTATTAGAAATTAAAACACACATGGGCATTCAAGCAAACATGTACCGCAATTTAAAAAGAAAGTTATCTGTCCAAGTTTCTAGATAGAGTAACTTCAGATTGGCCTATATGTATGCGGGCTGTCCAGAAAAAATGCAGCCATAAAATGCCTCTATTTTTCATGTAACATTGCTGGATAATTTCCGGACAGCCCTCATATAGCTTACATCAGAATAAAAATGCTTATGATTAAATATTAAAAAATTCCCCAACTGTTATATAAATCTCTGGTGATGACAAGAAAAGAAAGAAACCACAAAAACATCAGTATCCTTAAGGAATCATCAGCTCCTTTTTGTTTGCTCCTGTTATGAATTTTGCATTTGCACATTGCTGCCCAGATTTTGAAAGGAATCTGCAATGATTAATTTAACAATCTACCCGTATTGCTGTAATATTGCCAAGAACTTTTACATATATAATTTATAATATCCATATCAAGGACAGATTAGTAGGCAAAACACAACTTCCAACATCCAGGACCATTATTAATGCAGAAATGGTCAAGTGTCATCAAGATACAGCTACCTGAAAACAGACGGCTCAAGCGTGGTTGCTTTACTCCCCAAACACGTAGGCAATGGTGTCTCTTCATGAGAGTCAATTTGACCTGATGACTGAGAAGTGAACAAAATGGGTTCTAAAATTCTAATAACTGAAAACACATATTAAACGCCAGATCTTGTGTGAAGTGTTTGGCATGAATTAGTCCATGGAGTTCTGACAACCCTCAGAGATAGGTACGATAACAGAGTTCAATGCACTTTTTCTTTTTTGAAGCTAGCTATACACGTTTTAGGCCTGTGGGTCACAGAAGGTCTCATTTTATGTCAAAATGACTCAATTTTGCTATTGGATGATAGAGGTCACAGGCAATATGTAAAGGAAC